>NKZZ01001722.1:0-38164 GCA_002370815.1 Metschnikowia hamakuensis | reverse complement strand
GAATTGCAACCAACGCAATATATAAATGCGGGAGTCCCCCTTCTTTTCCCTCTTTTTTCCCTCCTTTTTCTACCATTCTCTTTATCATTATTTCCATCACCCACCACTCATTTCGCTACAGTGTCTCATACACTACACAGTGCCTCATACACTACATAATGTACCGTCAGTGTGTCTTCAGTGATTGTGGGTTTACCAGGATTGACTTTTATGGATGATTTAGTATTCTTTAGTGGTTGCCCTCTTGAACTAAGAAATCTATTCCCGTTTAACACCACAAAACATATTCAACAGAATTCCATCTCATAAAAAAGGGTATGTATTAAAGAAAGGAAAAGACTATTGACCTTTGAAAAGACTATTGAACTTTGGAGAAGACTATTGACCTTTGTGGTGGCGTCGGAGGGGTTGATATTGGGGTCGACAATGTGGACGCGCTCCTGTGCCTAAGGATGGTTGATTCCGTGGTGGCATGGGATGTCGCGAAAAGCAGCGTCGACACTCGATTGATATTCGTTCGGGGGAAACTGCGTCTTCAGCCCAGTGAAGTTTTCTCCGCCAAAATGGTTTGTATTGAACTATCAGTAGCTAGTTTAGTTATTAGGTAGTTAATCGACGAAGCTTCAAAAAAAAAAACAATTTTATATATAAAATAGTGTGGTCCCTAATACTTCTAGTAATAGAGCTTCATAGAAATATCTCAAAACAAAGTATATCTATACTTGCTATACTTATTCGAAATCCATCTTCTATCCTCAATTCCATTGATCTTTATCTTCTTTCTTTCATGCTTATATGCCCACTTGATCACATGATCTTCTATCCCGTGACTTATTAGTACTTTAACAACAGCTTCCCATTCTTTAGACCACAGAAGGACGAGTGTAGACCACAGAAAGATGAGTGTAGACGACATCAACTCTCANAGGACGAGTGTAGACCACAGAAAGATGAGTGTAGACGACATCAACTCTCACGCGAAATTACCCTTTTTTCCTAGTTATCAATATCCATTCCTTTTTTTTTTTTTTTTTTTTCTGTCTGTTTTCTACACTCTACTTATGTCCTATTTCACTTGTCTCTGTTCTTATCACATTTTAGGCTTATATAGAATAAATCAGTGAGTAATTGTAATGAGCATGTTCGCTGGTTTGGTCCCCACCAGGGCTACTCTGTGCAAGCACCTTGACGTGTATTCATGGCGAGTTATCTAAATAGGCCACTGTCCAAAGATCAAGCTCGTTGAAGCTCTGAGGCGGTGGAGAATTGAAGGTCTTAAAGACTAGTGCATCAACAATTGCACCTTGTTCTGGTACTAGCATCTGTCTTGTGCTAATATCTGTCTTGTACTAGTCTCTGTCTTGTACTAGCATCTGTCTTGTACTAGTCTCTGTCTTGTACTAGTATCTGTCTTGTACTAGTCTCTGTCTTGTACTAGTCTCTGTCTTGTACTAGTCTCTGTCTTGTACTAGTTTCTGTCTTGTACTAGCATCTGTCTTGTACTAGTCTCTGTCTTGTACTAGTCTCTGTCTTGTACTAGTATCTGTCTTGTACTAGCATCTGTTGTTGGCTCAGTCCTGGATGAAAGGCTTGGACTTGGGCCAGTTTGACTCTGACCCGGAGAGATCCTCGGCACTTCCTTTGAAGCTTCTGGTATAGACTCATTGTGCTGACTGAAAAGTATTGGTCAAGACTTGCCGTGCTAAAGGCCCAACTCCTCGTTCAAACGGTTGGATGTAAGTCCGTCCAAGATATTCTCCATAGAATCAACGGCCTGGCGATGCGCCCCCGGCTTGCTGATGCCGCCGTCCAGGTCCTGGAGCCGGAAACACACGCCATTGGCCAAATGCTTCTTGTAGCCCTCCACGCGCGTGAACTCCTTGCCGCATTTGCACTTGACGTGTTTCAGCACCATATGCGACTTGACGTGCCGGTTCAAGTCATGCTGCCTCACAAAACTCTTGGGGCAATACGTGCAAGTGAACGGTCGGTCACTTAAATGCGTTTGGATATGCGACCGCACGTTGTAGCGCCGCGTGAACTTCTTGCCGCAATTCTTATACGTGCACGTGAACACCTTGTTGTGGTCGGGGCCTTCCCAGTATCGGTCCAATTCGCCCGGTGGTAAGAGCGATGTGGTTTTGATTTGTCGGCGTGGTGAAAGGTCATGGATGGCCTTACGGATCTGCAGAGCCTTGCCGTTGGGCGAGATGATGGGACTCCACTCCAAGGTGATTCGGTTGCGGTTGGGAGTCATGGGGGTTTGCTTCAACGGCGTCAACTGTACAATGGTCTCGTTGACATCCGTCACGGTTTCGTCCGCCACATTCACCACATTCTCGTTGCGCTCGGACTTGAGCTCCATGTCTTTTTTCCGAATGGGACTGGACTGGAGCGACTCCACCTTGTTGGGGGGCCTGCTTCGGCCTTGCGGCGATGTGTTCATGTGGCCAATGGGCTCGCTGTAGTACTCGCCGATGCCGTCGTCCGAGAAGAACTGGGGACTGTAGAACTTGTTGCCTGCACTTTGAGGGCCCAAGTTCAGCGACGCCAATGAATTCAGACTCATCAAGTTCATGTCCAGAGAATTCAACCCCAGCGAATTCAAATTCACTGAACTATTCATGTTCATGCCGCCTAATGGCGACAGGTTGAGCCTGGGGCTTTGTCGGAGATTAGGCACTTCTTGCATGACTGCATGGTGTGGAGAAGAGTACATTTGGAAATGGACTGGGGAGGACGATAGCGTTTGGCTGGCGGTCTCGCTGGAAGGAGGAGGTAGGTACATATTGTTGATATCCAATAAGAAATCGTCCCTCTTTGCATGCTCCTTGAATAAGCTTTTGGGCCGCTTTTCGCTGTCGTAGAGCGTATTCTTGTATGAGGTCTCGGGCTCCTGCACGGGGATCGGCACGTACTTCTTGCCCTTGGGTTCCTTGGGCTCCTCCACCAACCCAGAAATATCCTCGGGGTACTCCTTGCTCTGTTTGGGATGGTGGATCGTGCCAAGAGGGGCGCCCATGTACAGGTTATAGGGCTTACCCTGAGGCGGCTCCGGCGGGAATTTGTATGATTTGGGGTTGTTGTTGGTAACAATGATATCCTGCTCCTTTTTCACATGTTCTTCGTGCTCATCCTCCTCCGTGAGCTGGATTGGCTTGCACTCGTCCAACTCCTGGTTGAAGTTATACTCCAACTGCTCATTGGAAATCACCGGCCGCGGTCTCTGGGAACTTCTCGCTAGCTGCGTGGGGGAAATGGACTTGACTGTATCCGTTAGAGGTTTCATTGTATGGAGATTATCGTCGTTGGTGTTTCTGCTGAAGGAGAGTTCTCTGTTATGATCCATGAACCCGAAGATGGCCGTTCCACTGGGCTTCTTGGAGTGCCGGTACGGCGATTGGCTCTGGCTCTGGCTGTAGTTGGAGGAGTATTTCTGGGTGATATCGAGTTCGTTCATGTTGGACAAACCAAGGCCCATGGGTCCATTGGTCTGGCCGTATCCGGAAGGAACATCCAAGTCCTGTAGCGTGGCCAAGGCCTCGTTGAACACACTGTCGAAGTTCTCTCTGTCTTGGAAATATTGCGTGAACTCCTCATCTTCCTGGGGAAGAAGCTCCATGTTCTTCATGGACTCGAGGTCATCCCATGCCATATGATTCATGTTTGCTATAAGATGATAGACTGGATATAATAAAGGGTTCTGATTGGATTGTTGTGGGCTGACTGGATTGTGGATTGTGAACCTTGTGGTTGGGAATTTTGAATTCTGATTTCTGGACTGATTATAATTCTGGACTGATTCTGGTTCTGAATCTGGTTCTGATTTGAATTCTGGTTCTGATTCTGGTTCTGGTTCTGGTTCTGGTTCTGGTCAATGGTCAATGGTCAAAAGTAATTCGTAGATGTTTTCAGGGTTTCAAGAACGGAAGAAATGGAGTATGTTCTTGAGCCGCAGTAGAAGACCGTTTGATAGCCGTATTCAATGGCTGTAGCAGAAACGATGGGTGATTGCTAGGATAAGAAAACACACTGAGTTATAAACCCGATTTGGCACTTTTAAAGACAATGCAGGGAAGCGTTGAAGGACTCTTTCCAAAAGGGTGCAAAATGTCAACATGTCGAGCTGCACCGGGCCCGTGGGTCCTGCATGCTGCCACGCATGTATTGACACTTTGTTCCAATGCGGAAGTGCAAAATAGCCGACCGTGGTCTAGCGATGTGGCTCCACTTAATTTCAGAGGCCCAAGCACCTCTGGCAAAAGCCTGAAATTGACCAAGAGGGAAGATCCTTCGGCCCACGTTAGTCCTTGCGGTGTTTCACTCTCCCGTACTTTCTGCATGGCCCACAGTCGGGAGTGCACCCAGTGCGCACTTGGCGATGCTTGGTGCTTTTCCTGTCGCTTTTAAAGCGAGACAATGAGATCTTGTATAGTTTGCCAGTGAATCGAGCATGTTTTGTTTCCCCAGCTTTCAGCTAGTGCCCTCACTTTTCAGCGGTGCATAATGTGCCAAAAAAACAAGCATGTGATTGTGCCTGTACTTTTGGCCTCAAGACAGACCCTTCTCTGAAGTGGAAGTGCGGACACTGTGAGATGATGATGCTGATGATATTTTGTCACTGAAAATGGAAATTGTCCGTCATACAACATCTCCAGCGTTTCTCCCAATCTTGACATAGCAAAATCATCCAATGCAATGAAAACACGCTTTCTTGCAGTTTGTCTGTCGGGCACACCTGCATGTGCTTATTCGGATAGCGTCCGCTCGCTAAAACTTGACATGCGTTAGGGCTGCGCAGAACTATGGTGTGGTCAATGCGCGCACGGATCGGGATTTAGACAACAAGACCCTTTGCTGACAAAAAGGTATTCGAGAATGAATGCAAGCTAGGGCTTAAAGTATCGATAAGGCCGACCACATGAGCCCAACGAAAAAAAGTGACAGGTCAAGGAGACAATAGACCAAGCGGAGAAAATTAGACTAACGAGAGGCCAAAAACGAACCCAAACCCGAACCAGAACCCTTTAGGAAGTACTCGCCACATGCAGGCGTGGACGTTGAATGTGACAGCCATATCCAAATTATTTCTCCCCGCTCTTTCCCACATTCACTGGCTGTAACATGACACATATTCGGCACTAACATGATCAATGCCTGGAACAAACATTGGTGGTGGGCAAAGGGTTTTTATTGAAGTAAGTCACGGGTTCTGTGTCTGATATTTAAATTTCTTGGATTAAATCTTGGGGTTAAATCTTGGAATTAAAGTGTTGGGATTAAATCTTGGGATTAAAGTCTTGGGGTTTGAGGAGGGAGCCTCCGCTTTATATAGTGCTGTGGCTGGGGGTACAAAACCAAAGGGGTGTTTCATATTTGAAACGCGCCCGTGCACACCCAAAAGAAGAGTTTCTAGGCAAATGCGCCTGTAACTTATGGGGGTCCATCCATGAAGCGCGAGCGGTTTTTACACCACTAACTCTTTTTCACAATTGCCTCTTAGGGAAGTTGCCTCTTAAGGAAGTTGCCCCTTAAGGAAGTTTCTCCTCAAGATGATTGCCTCTGGTAGTGAACGGCTTTTCGGGCCAGGATTCTGTTCCTGGCTAAAATCTGCAGTCCTGCCTCATGCATCTGGGAAGCTTCAGGTGTCTTGGAAGTTGGTGCTAGAACAGTCTCGAGGATCTGCAAACTTAGGACTTTCAATAGATCAAGACTTTTCAGAAACTCCTCAACCTCGAAAAAATGAAAGGAGGTTTTTAAAGTCTCAGGGTGTACTAAACTCTTTAAAGTTCATTCAACTCGCATGCTCTGGGTGACCTGAGGAAGCCCACAGAAAGGGATTGATGTTCCATCCTCGGCGTTTCAGGTCCATAGCCATACAGTTCATTCTGGAGTCCATTCTGGAGTTTTCCGGATAGGATTAAGAAATGTCAATCCCGAGAAATGTGATCCATCTCGGATTCTCAGAAACTGTTTATCCAAACATTGCTCCAACTGCTCAAGTTCCTCGTCACGGAACAGCATATCTGGATAGCCCTGGTGGGGCAAAATGCTCGATCACGAGGGACTAGACTTCCGACACACGTGTTTCATTCAGACTGGGAAATGGCCCGGAAAAATGTCCAAGTAATGGTTGAAACTCAATTCTCTTGGGACGCATTCATATCCGGTAATTCCGAAAAACTGATCTCATGATCTCGAAAAGGTAGGTGAACACCTCTGGCTCCCACTCCACATCCGACTTGTCAATGTCATGATCCACGACTGGCACCAATTGACAAGTTCATCCCCGAGGAAATACAAAGCTATCGGTTGTTCACCGTTGTTCACCGTTGTGCCTCGTTGGTCTTGAAAAACGCTCGCTGAGGGTTTATTGATGTTTTGCAGACTCATGGGCTCCATTGACGCCGTTCGTCTCTTTTGGTCGATAGTATCAAGAAGGTAAAGGTGTACTTCACGGAGGAAGACTTGGTGCAATGTTCAGTCACCCCAGAGCGCAAGCCCACTGAATCAGAGTACTTCTTGGCGTACCACGATGACGAGTTGTTCCATCGAGGTCATCCACGTTTAACCCAAAGTCCAAAATCCAACCAAAAGTCCAAAAGTCCATCTATAAGTTTGAAATTCTGGCTGTTGAGCCCATGCTAATGCCACAGAAATTCTGTGCTTTGTATCCTCCAAAAACCATTAGCAGATACACGATGTGCAGCACCGACAGTTTTCCAATTTTGGGTAGGTGTGGTGATAATCTTGGTCGCAGTTTCTAAGCCAAAGGCACTTTGAACAATCACTGGAAACTGGGGAATCTTTCCTGCTGAGACTTTTGCTTTCAGTTTTGCTTTCGTCAAGATTTTAGACTCGTTCAAAGCGTTCAAGTCCACAACTGTTAAAGTCTCAATTATCTCTGCCAGTATTTCAGTCTCTATCTCTTTGGATGCATTGGTATGTTCTTCGATGGTGATAGCAGCAAATAGACGAGGAGTTGCATGAGGAGAAGTCAAAGATGAATGAGTTTTAATTGCTTTTCCAAATATGAGTCCAATGTGAGTGCAACCACAGCCTCAACTATAGGCTCAACCGTAAAGTCCATCTATAAAGTCCAACTATAGGTTCAACCTTAAGTCCAACTTTCATCCAACTTTCATCCAACTATAAGTCTAGCTGTATGGCTCAACTAGAATCCCAATTATAGGGTTTAATCACAAAGTCAAGCTATAGGCTGAACTATAAGTCCAACTATGAGGTTCAACCATGAGTCCAACTATAAATCCAGCTTTGAGGTCCAACTATGAATTCACCCTTAATGTCCAACTATAAGTCCAATTTTCATCCAAAAGACATCAGCTATAAGTCCAGCTAAAAGGTCCAACCATGAAACCAACTATAAGTCCAACTAATGTTCAACTATAAGTTCAACTATAGGTTCAACTATAAGGTTCAACCCTAGAGTCCAATTGTAAGTCAATTAGAAGTCCAACTATAAGTGCAACTCATCCAACTAAAAGTCCAACAATAAGGCTCATCAATAGGCTCATCCATAAAGCTCATCCATAGACTCATCCATAAGGCTTAATCATAAGGTCCAACTATGAGGTCCAACTATAGGTTCAACCAGTAGTCCAACTATAAGTCCAACTATAGGTTCAACCAGTAGTCCAACTATAAGTCCAACTATAAGTCCAACTTTCATCCAACTAGAAGTTCAACCATAAGGTTCAACTATAAATTCCAGCTTTGAGGTCCAACTAAGTCCAATTTTTATCCAATTTCCATCCAACTAGAAGTCCAACTTTAATCCAACGATAAGGACTAACTATAAGCCTCATCCATAAGGCTAAACTATAAGGTTCAACTATAACTCCAACCATAAGGCTAAACTATAAGGTTCATCCATAAGTCCATCCAAAAGTTCAACTATAGGCTCAACTAAAAGTCCCATCAACAATTCAATTAGAAGTCCAACATTAAGGCTCAATTAGAAGTCCAACGATAAGGCTCAACTATAAGGCTCATCCATAAGCCTTAATCATAAGGTCCAACTATAACTCCAACTATAGGTTCAGCCATGAGTTCAACTGTAGGTTCAACTATAAAGTCCAGCTATGAGGTCCAACTAAAAGTCCAACCATCAATTCAATTAGAAGTCCAACAACAAGGCTCAACTATAAGGCTAAACTACAAGGCTCAACTTGAAGTCCAGCCAAGAAGTCCAACTATGATATTCATAAATCCAACTATAGGTTCAACCATTAGTCCAACCATAAGTCCAACTATAAGCTCCGACGATTGCGTGTTGTGGGGTGGTGGATAAGAAGAGAAATAAGTGTTGTAAATTTAATACGTGGGGGGAGGCGCTCCTTTTATACCCATACGTGATGCAGGGTGCACATGCGCCGGTGCGACGATTTGCAACCCCTTGACGCAGCCGTGCACACACCCACGTACACCCACATATACTTGCATAACGTGTACCCATTAAACTGCCCAAAACAACACTAACGAATTTTTTTTGGATGTACCCTAAACTTGATGTATATTGGAAGAGTCCCTATATACAGTCTTGGAAAATAGGGCATCGTAAAAGATCGAGGATTGGACAAGGACAAAAGCGCAGTGATCTATATCTTTAGTGTGCAGGTTGTAGATGTAACCGTCACCAGAAAGACCGAGTTCCAAAAGGAGTTTTCACGTGGTCACGTGATCATGCGTTTCATGTGTTTCATGAGTTTCTGTGTTGATGTTTTCATGTGTTTCATGAGTGTTTCATGAGTGTTTCATGAGTAATACAGAGTGAAACAGAGTAATTTGGAACATTCTAAAACAACTATGAAACATGAACAGTTACGAAACGCTTTTAATGACTTTGATGCACGAGAAGCGTAGTAGTTTATCAAAATCCTGCATATAACACTCTTCTAACCAATAAACTAGGAGGACTGTTTAGTTCAGTCAAACTTCGGGTCACAGAATGGACATAGCAGACAGAGTAGACAGAGTAGACAAATTAGAGAAATTAGAGAAATTAGAGAAATTAGACAAATTAGACAAATTAGACAAATTAGACAAATTAGACAGAATAGACGAATTAGACAGAGTAGACAGAGTAGACAAATTAGACAGAATAGACAGAATAGACAGAATGGACAAAATAGACAAAATAGACAAAATTAGACAGAGTAGACAGAATCATTTGGTCGTGCGAAAGACATTTCTTATCTAAAGTCATGAAAAGTACCTGAAGCTTGTGGCGTGTTATTGAGAGGGGTGGGTTTTAATCAAAGCACGTGACTGGGGCTGTCACGTGATCCTTTTGGTGTACTGGTCTTTACCCTTGACGTGGTCACATGCTCGCGCACGTGACCACGCCATGGTGAGCACGTGACTGCGCGCTTTTCTCAACCAGTCAAATCCATCTTATTCTTCATCCACCACACCATGTCCGCCAAGTACGCCGTTTCGTCCGCCTTGAAAGAGATCAGGTTCCACTTTTCGCAGACCGGCTCTGCGTCGCTCCCCTTGAGAAACTTCTTGCTCAAAAACTACCCCTCCATAAAGGCAGCCAACACCTCGTTGCCTGTTTTGATGAGAGAGTCTTTTGGCGTTGAGCCCAGTATAACTGCACGGTTTGAAAAGGGCAGGGAGGTGAAGAACAGTTTGGACGGGTTGGATGAAAAGTCCATTGAAGAGGCCGTCAAGAACCTTTTAAAGTGAGTCAACGAATCACGTGAGACATGGAACTGAATCAGATGAAACAGACGTGAAACATGAAACAGATGTGAAACATGAAACAGATGTGAAACATGAAACATGAAACATGAAACATGTAACATGAAACATGAAACATGAAACATGTAACATGAAACATGAAACAGATGTGAAACATGAACATGAACATGAACATGAAACGATTGTGGAAATGGTGTGCTCTAGTCTGACTTCTTAACCATGACTCTTGCGTGTGGTGCTTACTCATGATTGCATAATAATATATATCTAGACAAACGTTAACTTCGTGTACTGGATGCAGTACCTATTAATAGAATGTTCACTCATTCTTCACTTCTTCACTTTTTCACTTTTTCACTTTTTCACTTTTCACTTTTCACTTTTCACTTTTCACTTTTCACTTTTTCACTTTTCACTTCTTCACTGACACCGTCTTTAAACTCGTAGATCCCCCAGCCGAGCGAAAGTTGTTCATTGTTATACAACTCTTTCACCCGGACGTCCTGCACAGAGCCGCCGGCCACTAGGAGCGGCACAAAGTGTTCCAACGTCGGATGGGCTTGTTTCAAAAGCACGGGGTCCGTTTTCTTCAAGTCATTGAATGCTTGTAAAAAGTTTGGTTTCTCCAAGGCGGTCGAAATGGCCTGGTTGAACTTTTTGGCGTACGGCATAGGCTTGCTCGACCGGATAGCAGCGCCCAAATCCCGTAAGTTATGCACCGACATTCCCGAACAAATCACGAGACCCCGCAAGTAACGGCCTTTCTCGGGGCTATAGATGAGGTTTTCCCGGAACTGCCCCAACACCTGGCCCAACTTGTAGTGGGTATCGAAATCACCTTCATTAGCCGTTAGCGACACCTGCACCAAGGGTATATCCAAATCAAGGCCGGTTTCGGAATCGGGCGCGTCACGTGCTTGGCCTTGCATCCGAGGGCTGGAGAACATCACCGCCGAGGGAACCCATACGCCATGGTCGATTCCTCTTTTGGACAACCGAGCGGAAAAGCCATTTTTCTCTAGGTTTTCCTTGACGTGGTCGGAAATGAAGCGGGAATTCTGCGTCCGGAACGTCTCTTTGTACATGTAACTGGGGAAACCACCAAAGTCGTAAATCAATGGGTTTTCCTGCAAGTCCAGAGATGCAGAAGCACCACCTGAACCAGGATTCAAGTGCCCCTTTATTACACTATTTGGAGGAATGGCAACTTCAACGAGTCTAGACCCGCTCGATTGCCAATGTGCAGATACCATAAGAATGTAATCGGGTTTCAAGTCCTGGGTGATCTTTTTGCCGAGTCTCCGGAGGCACGCATAAGCGCCCGGGTTGCCGTAATCATCATCCTTGTACATGAACGTAGGGCCACCATGGGACACAAAGTAGGTGGGAAATTTGGAAGTTGCAGCCAGGTCCCCTTCCCCCAGGTCCCGGGGCATTGTTTCGGTTAGGGCTTCAGGCATTGTTCCGGGTATACTTTCAGATCTGGAGAATAATGTTTCGGGAATGGATTCAGAGATGGGTCCCGGGCTTCTCCCCATTAACCTGCTAATGTTGTAAATAAACACCGCTATTATACACGGAAGGAGGTATTTGTAAAATAGCAGCATGCAAGTCCAGTGGGGGGACAGCAGTACTTATATACCCCTGGTGCCAGCCGAGGCGCGCATGCAGGATTTTACTAATCTCTGGGTGCTGACAAACCGCGCAGTTGCAGCCACACACACTTTTGACTAAAACACCGCCATCTTCAGTACAACTGTGCATTCTTTATTTAAGTGCTATTTTTAGCGGCCACGTGTCCAAAAGAAAATATTAGTAGTAGAGCAGTACCATACAGTAGTGTATGTAAAAAAAAATTATTTGAGCAGCATGCTTGGCCGACTGGCTGCATTTATACCCCTCATGCCCCTCACGTAAGGATCATGATTCCCTTTTGGGTTTGTGTTTGTTCCGCTTTGGGTGTGTTTCTTCCGCTTTGGGTGTGTTTCTTCCCCTTTGGGTTTGTGTATTTTCCCCTTTGGGTTTGTGTATTTTCCCCTTTGGGTTTGTGCTCGTTACAGGCTCACGGGTTTTGCCCCTGGTTTGTTTCACGTTGTTTCAGATATGTGGGTTGCGTTCTGCATGCATTCCAGGCCAGGGGCGCTTCACTATATAAGTAGCGCGATCCCTCGTCAAAATCGCAGCCAATTTTTTAATGTACTTGTGATTAGATGTGACAGCCAAAGGGAATTTTCAGCAATAAAAAAAAAAAAGGAGGGTATCAAAGTTGACTCAATTTTTATAATCCTTGATATTAGAAATCAATTCGACTGGCTAAAGTTGAAGAGCCCATTACGACTGGCACTTTCCTCTCATAATGCGACTCAACGCTCTTAACCGCCAAAAACAAAAAAATGACCAACTAACCTTAATAGTCCAGTTTTCTTTCTGCTTCTCAAAGGAGGATCAGTAAGGTTTGGTGTTGATAATCTGGCCAGTTATACCCCGGAAATTGACTCATTAAAATAAATTGAATAACAGGTGGGTTCGGTATCACGTGGTTTAATACCATACTGACTGTTAAAGAGTGCAAGGAATGAAGAATATATTTTCAGGTTAGAGCTGAGGAAACTTCTCTGTACCATTAAATCTTCTTACTGAAATCGTCGATACGATATTCTTGTTGCTCATGTCCATTTCTGATTTTGAAGATGATATTTTAGTTTCGATTATTGGAAGGACCAATTATCGTATTTTGGTACTGCGAACACCTGGAAATCGCAACAACTCCAAAGAGGCACCGCCTCCGGTGGACACGGGTCAACCTTTCAACACCACCGATCGTTTTAGCGACAGAGCAGTGTCACCAGCCTCGACAAATTTGACAGCATCGTCCAACCAGGACTTGGTACCAGTCATAAACTTTAGAAATTGGTACCAGTGATATATCTTTTCAACTCGAACATAATTGGAGAACCGTTCCAGACGATACTCTTAGCTTTGGCAACAACCTCGGAAAAGAACATCTTCACATTGTGATTCTTGGTGGAGTTTTTAGGGTAAACGGGGCTTGCCATTGGTTCAATTTCCTCCACCATTCACCAGTGTTATGTGGGATTCACCAGTGTTATGTGACGACTTCGATATTTATACCATCTCTATTGAACATAGTTTCTGCCCCACATTTTATAAATCGAACTAACTCCATATCTCGCTACACCTTTGGTACCAATTTTTCCAAAGATGATATCTTCGTTCCCAAGGTCCGTCGGAATTCCTGTATAGTGGCTTTTGTTCATTCGATGCTCAAACTCTTCCATTTCAAGCTTTCTCCCATGGATCAGAGCGGCCAAATTGATGGATATAAGGATAGAGAACTGGAAGCGTGTCCAGAAGAAAGAGTCAAATAAAGATGGAATTCATCGTATTGATGGGAAAGGGCCATTGAAAGGCGGGATTGTCAGGAAAGGGATCGGAAAGAGTGGATTGTAGTAAGGGGGTCATAAAAAGGGTTCATAAAAAGGGGTCATAAAAAGGGGTCATAAAAAGGGGTCATAAAAAGGGGTCATAAAAAGGGTTCATAAAAAGGGTTCATAAAAAGGGGTCATAAAAAGGGGTCATAAAAAAGGGGTAGCGAAAGGTGGATTTGGGAAAAATAGTGGGGTTTAAGTATTGTGAGGTTATGCACACAAAAAGAAAAGGGTGGCGAATCTGAAACAAAGCGGCCAAATATAAAAGAAGATAAATTCCCCCCAATTTAATTTCGCGAATTATAAATTGTTAAATCCTTTCTCCTCCATTCCATATTCCGTACATGATTTGCCATGATTTGCCTTTAATAATCTTCATCATCTGATTAATTATAGGTTTATTAATATATGATACAAATTCAACATATGAAAATAATGAGTTAATCAGACAGAATTTTCTATGATCCTTGAAAACAGAGGTCTTTCACAAGCTGCATGTGAACAATTGAAAGTTTATTAGGGAGTGGGACCAAAGAATTCCTTGCAACCCTTTTAACACATTAATGATTTGTTTAGCAATGTGGATTCCATAATGAAGCCAATAAGGGAAAAACTCTGCTCATGGCTGCTCATTGTTCTGAAGGGCGAACTTATTAAGGCGTGACTCCAAAAGAAGAAGAAGAAGAAGAAGAAGAAATCAAGACTTGCAAATCACGCCGGATTGTTTCCAATCAACTCTTCATCAGTTTCTTCAGCCTCAATGTTTGGCTCTCTATCAGTCTCTGCGAGAACTGAACCTCTCAGATGTGGAAGTGTTCAGCAAAGCAAGAATATTGGATAGATACCCAAGAATATTGGGTAGATGCCCAAGAATATTGGGAATTGGAATATCCTTGGGGATTGGAGGGATCCAGCTGGAGGGATATATAAGAGGGACTGAGGTCGCCTTTTGAATAGAAGGGATAACCAATTCAAGAGCCAAGTCTGAATGGAGGAAATGGTTATTTCCTGCTTACTAGTTTAGAGAAACAAAGCTAGAATAGACATGTCCGAAGCCATCATTAATGTACCTTACTTAAGCGAGTTATTACTTTGCAACGAGACCTCCATACCGGATTACGAAGCTGTACATGAGATTGCGCAACTGGTTATGAGCCCTGCCGAATTACTATCAAAACGGCCGATATTGTCTGGTCTTTGTCTGGTCTTTGTCCAATAATGTCTGGTCTTTGTCCAGTAATTGTCCAATAATTGTCTAATAATTGTCTAATAATTGTCTAATAATTGTGTAATAATTGTCTAATAGTTGTCTAATAATTGTCCAATAATTGTCTGATTGTCCGATATATGTCTGATTGTCCGATATATGTCTAATTGTCTAATAATTGTCTGATTGTCCGATAATTGCCTGACAGGCTTGTTTCCATGGCCCAGCAAGAAAGAAAAAGACAGAGATAGACAGACTCCAAATACTCTAAACTTACTCTTGCTGGAGTTGCTGTTTTTGATTCCGAGGAATGTCGCGCATGTTGCTGCTGCGGCTGAGTGACGCCGTTAAATGCGAGCACCAGCACAGAAGGATGTTGGGTGCAGTCCGCGCGTGAAGGGGCTGAAGTACATGGGCCCTCGGAACCCCCGAAACTGGGCGTGGAATTGACGTTGGTAACGGGTGCGCAATGCAAGTGACGGGCCTGCACATAGCACTGAAAGTGTACGGTTTTACGCGGGTCTGGTCTGTATTTTCCTCGATCCTGCACACAATCATCATCCTACTCGCACCCACATTTCTTGCTACATTCTCGTCTACTTTGGTACTAACTACCATGGTGAATCTCTTTTCAAGAAAGGTACGTATTACAAATCACCGTATGGGAAAGCTGGGTGCTATATGCAGGTGCTACATACTGTATTTATATGCAGGCGCTATTCCCCCTCCCCCCCCCCGCAGCTTCCCAGCTTCCCAGCTTCCCATAACCCCCCCACATTCTTCTTCTTCTTCTTCCCGCTAACCCCAGAAATCCCAATACAATGGCTTTGCCAAGTACAATGACGAGTACTCTCGCCACCAAGCGCCTTCCTCCCCTGGCCAGAGATCCCAGTCCCTAAGTGGTGCTTCCCAGGCGGCAGCAACGGCTCTCCAGATGCACACCAAGGCCAATCTGCCCCCCTCCGCCACGGGGCAGGCTGCAAACCGATTGGGCCCCGTGGCCAATTCCCTGGGCGAGTACAAAAGGGCCAATTCCATGCAGTCGTATACGTATACGCCCAAAGCGTCGTATGTGGCGGGGCCAAGGGCCCCCGTGGCGTCCAATGGCCAGAGATCGTATAGCCTAAGGTCTCATGGTCGGCCTGAGTCCCGGACAAACTCGCTTTCGGGGCGGACAAACTCGCTTTCGGGGCGGACAAACTCGCTTTCGGGGCGGATAAACTCGCTTTCGGGGCGGACAAACTCGCTTTCGGGGCGGACAAACTCGCTTTCGGGGCGGACAAACTCGCTATCGGGCCCAACAAACTCGCTTTCAGGCCCAACAAACTCGCTTTCGGGCCCAACGCTTCGGCACGATTCTCGGGCCAACTCCATGTCGGGCCATAATCTCCGGGGCGAGTCCCGCTCCAATTCCTTATCCGGGTCGATCCGGCTGGCGCCCCGAAAACACGGGTTCCACCGCCTATCGCAGTTCCCCGAGGAGCAGGAGGACGAGTTTGCCAATTTCGACGACTACAACGACCAAGAAGAGGTGGTGACCACCAAAACCACCAAAGTCGTCGATGCTTCGGGCCGCACCAAGTCCATCACCACCGAAACCATCCGAACCTTGGCGGACGGCTCCAATATCATCGAGACGAAAACCACCAACGTGTCCCGGCCAAGTCTGAGGAGCAATTCCCTTAAAAACACGCCTTTGAACGTGCTCCTGGCCAGTCCTAACTTGCGGAAGATCGAGGAGGATCTCTCGGACTTTGACTATACATATCTAGACGATATGAGAAGAAATAATGAGGCTTCTGGTAATACCGTGAATGAAAACCAAATCCACGTTAATCCTGGAAATCCCCAAATTCAAGTTAATCCTGGAAATCCCCAAATTCAAGTCAATCATGGAAATCCTCAATCGAGTGCAAATAATGGTTCTGGTGGACTCCAGGAATTAGCCAATTCCGAACTCAATTCGGGCAATTCTCAACACAATTCCGTCAATTCAGCCAATTCAGCCAATTTCCCGCTTAATCAACAACCTAATCCTGCCAATCCGCTATATGCCCTTGAATCTCCGGCTAAAATCAGAAACGCATCGCCCAATGGCCGTGCGAACTCCTTATCCAGCACACAATCAGGCCGAAGGCTCAAATCCATCTTGAAAAACAACTCGGCAGCAGCTTTTAGAGTCAATGAGACTTCTCCTGCATCCAACGAGGCTTCGCCCGTTCGAAAAGACCAACATTCAAGCCCAAGGGCCTTTGAAACGTCTCCACCTTCCAAAAATAAACGTCTTTCGTCCATGACGTCTGGCGTAAACTCAATTAAGTTTTTGGAGACCGTGGAAACCATTCCATACGGCCAACCAGACTCCAAGAACTTGCAGAAAGAAGAAATGCTCAAAAAGGAAAGAATGAAGCAGGATAACTTGGATCTCTACGATAAGGCCATGCAAGTGGCGATGCTGAAGGTATATGGGACGGAACCAAATGCGGGGACAGCTCCAAATTCGCCCATCCTGCCTAATCCAAATGAACTCGACAATTTTGCTCGAAAAAAATCAGAGAAAAAACTCAAATCAGACGTCAAGAGGCTGAAGGTGGAGGCGGCGGGAATCAGTACCAATTATGTCTACAAAAACCACCACAAAGAGTTCCTGATGCGGTCGATGAGGAATGGGGATGGAGAGAGCCAAAGCACGACCAGAAAAGAACGTTCAAAGGATGAAAAGAGGCGGTTAAAGGAAGAGGAAAAGAGGAAGGAACAGCTTATCAAGGAAGCAGAAAAGGAGAGGAGTGCAGAGGGGAAACAGAAGAAGAAGAATCCATTTTCTATTTTCAAAAAGAACAAGAGAAAAAACAGTGTGAGTGAAGCCAGTGTATTGACGCAAAGTTCGGGGCCATCTGATTTCTCTGCCCAAGCCACTGAATTACCAGAACCAGAACCAGAATTGCCAGAACCAGAATTATCAGAACCAGAATTGCCAGAACCAGAATTGCCAGAACCCGAATTGTCTGTGTCTAAGACAAAATCACCGGAATTGCCCGATCCTACAATCCTCAATTCTAAGTTGATAGACTCTCAAGTGGCAGATTCCCCAATACCAGGATCAACATTACCAGGACAATTGGTAGAACCGAAAGTGGCAGAATGGAAAGTGGGTCCCACACTTGACCCTGGACTTCCCGAGTCTTTACCAGCTTTAAAGGTGTCAGAAGAGGCACCGGCTTCAGAAGATGTGGTTCCAGAAGATTTGGTTCCAGAAGTTGTGGTTCCAGAAGATGTGGTTTCAGAGGTGGACGAGACTGATGAGTTTGTGGATGTACCCGAGAACTTGGACCAGATGGACGAAGCTGCAGATAAGCGAATCTGCAAGATTCCAATCATGGACCATTTCGAGGAGAAGGAATCAACGGGACCAAGCAAACCTTTTTCTGTCTTGGTCAGTGACCAGGATGGAAAACCAAGGGTTCTCTCTGATACATCCATCGATGCAGGACGCAATCTCCGGTCTGAAGTTCAAACCCAACCAACCAATGAACAGACGGATATTCAAACCCAACCAATCAATGAACAGACGGAAATTCAAACCCAACCAATCAATAAAAAGAGTGAAATTCAGTCTGCTCCTCCACCAGCAACAAGTTCTGTGGCAACAGATGTGGCAACAGGTTCTTTGGAAAAGACCTCGTCCAAAACAGAATTTGTGGATGCTTCTTCTGGAGATCTGAGTCCACGGCCAGAAAAAGTTCTCATTACCAACGAAGGGTCTTCACGAGATGCAATTGTGGTTGATGGAGACCAGTTCCAGACCAAACAAGGTTTTCAGACTGCAGAGCCCGTATTGGTGAATTCAGAGACAATTGGATCGTCAAGTGAGGGTCCAAAAGTGGAATTGAATGGCCAGAGTCCAATAATGGATAACCTAGACTCACCTTCAAGTCCAATTGATCAAACCATTTACCAAGATGCCAATGATCAGGCGTCCATGGAGGGATTCAGCTCCACTGGGCAAACAGTCAAGGTCAAATCCCATAGTATTGACAGAGACCATGAAGCAAGAAACCTGAAGCCACCAAAGGAATCAAGCAAAAAGGAGTCAAGCAAAAAGGAAGCTAACAGTGAGTCCAAGAAAAAGGAATCAAAGGGAAGCAAGTTCAAGAGAAGTATCGAAAAGTACTTCCTCACCACGTACCGGTGAATAACACTAGTGTTGGTCCAATGGAATCGACAAGATGAAAAGATGGAAAACTGATCGTCAGTGATCATCAGTGATTGGCCAGTATTACTGGCTAGTGTCCAAGCGATTCATACCATTGAACAGGCGCTCGTTTGATGATTTGTCCACTGATCAGCTGAAGTGATGAGGATCAGGGAAGTGGCAAACAAGACATCAGACCATGACTGGGTTTGCTGAGGTGGTCAGGTGGTCAGGTGGAGTGACTATCGAAATGGATCAGGTGATCAGTGGGTAGTAAATACCTCTGCCGTTCCCACCAGACTTGAAGATCAGCCTTTCCCCAATTTTTAGGTATCGCAGACCTCCGTCAAACCTAAAACACCATCCAAGACCTCACCGTTGTGACTATGGGCCAAGGTTTCAAAAGGTTAGAGTCCATCATTGATACGAGGCCCTCAATTGAATGTCAGATTCAAAAATGGGATTGAGATTCTGATTGAGATTCTGATTGAACATCCTTATTGAAGATCCTGATTGAGATTCTGATAGCAACTTCCTGATTGAGATTCTGATTGAATTCTTGTTTGGCTTTTTCAGAAATCTCGAATTGTCTTTGTTGACAATCGTTCATTGTTGTTCTGGAGAAATGGAACTAGGTGTCTGGCTTTCGGCTGCTCGACCTATTCATTATTCCAACAATGAATCGAAGTTGGCCTGAAACAGCCTCTTTCTTCCACTCTTGCTGAAGTCACCATCAAGAAAAGAGAGAATTTTGAAGGTGCAAGAATTTCTGTGGAGTGGCCTTCCCTTCTTCTTTATATTTCCATAATTGAAGCAGGATATGAGACCCGGGAGAGAGTCGTCCAGGTCCAGAAATACTGGACACCGATGTATTGATGCATTGATGCATGTGAATATGCAGCCATGGGTGGCCATATGCAGGAGTGCATGAGGGAATGGTAGTCTTTCCGGCCACACACTTGGTAAAAATAGATGAAACTTGGCACAATCCATTTCAACATAAATAGGCTTTCAATCCATATTAATTGATATGGCTGCCATTGCTGGAACCTTGGAAATGGGACCCCTAGCGGACCTGCACATAGAGAGAGTACTGCAGATAACCACAGTTCATCAACATAATCAACATTTCAATGGACCAAGTCTCAGTTGTAAAGAAAGAAGTAGCCACATCTTGTCCTAAATTGGAAACAATTCAAGTTCAAATATCCTCAGGTCCTTCCTGAGACTCGATAAAGTGGAGATCTTTGACCGCACTTGACTTTTCAAACATTAAACACTTGGTACTTTTCCTTGACCCTTCAAACATTAAACACTTGGTACTTTTCCTTGACCCTTAAATAGTCATTGAGTCCCCAGTTCAACTACTGCTCTGTTCCGAGCAGCATCAGGGCAATGACTTAGAGTTTCTTGGAGAAAAGCGTCACTCAAATGATATTAGTAATTGTGAAAATGACCAATTCATCAACACAATGACCATGAAAAGTTTTCCAAGGCTGACAAATATCATCAAGTCAATCCATGTCTTGTACCCAGACATTATCCATGTGGTACTCCAAACATTTGCATGTCATCAATACACCTTATCGCCCAGACTGACTGATATGGTACGTTTCACAATGATTGAAAGACCTTTGGTTTGTCTCGACACAGCCCATGAGTTGTAGAAGATTGTAGACCGGGACTTCATAGTCCATGGACTAGCAGAAAACACATGTCCTTTTCAGGAAGAGACTACCATGTGCCTGGAGTCAGTTTTGAAGTCCAAGACTGGAACAAATGTAATCCTCAGGATTCAACCCCCTGACTTGTATGTTCATTCTTCAGAACTTCTTTGATCTTTCGTATCGAAGTCCTTGGAGAGTTTCAACAGTTCCTCTTTCACACATGAGACGTTTGGCCCAAGAACTAGTCTATCATCGACATCCCTTGAAATTCTTATAGTACCCAAACGCTGGTGCCTGTTTCAATCCATGGAGACTTCTTCATCTGACTTGAATGTTCTTTTTCTGGTTGAACATATCCCTAAGACTGTCATATAGATTTCTCTCTCCAAGACTCCATTCAAGAACGCAGTCGTGACATCCAATTGTCTGAATATCAAAGCTTGTTTCACTACAGTGGCTAACACCATTCGCAAGCTCTTAATCCTTTCACTGGGGAGGATATCGACTGAAAGTAACCCAACATCATTAGTCTTGCTTTGATACACCATTAGGCTTTAGTGTGAATATTCATTTGGCACCAAATGGGTTCCTTGCTTCGGGTATCTCGGCTCATATAAAGAACAATACCTTAATCAATCAAATCAGGCAAGCGTATCGTTGTATAGTGTGGTGGTAGTATAGTGTGGTGGTAGTATAGTGTGGTGGTAGTGTAGTGGAGTAAATTTTAATCGGTCATTTTTTATGGTGCGAACCCGGTATTTATATATGTTCGGGGTGAGGTCGCAGGTGGCTGCAAAACCTGAAACATGGCGCTGCACGCCCCGCCCATGCACAAACACAAAAGGGGCTACCCCTCCCGCAAATTTAATATAAAAGGCGCACCCCCGGCCCAATTTTCTACTCCTTACTTTTTACTTCCCCTCCTCCTCCTCCTCCTTCTTCTTCTCCTTCCTCGTCACTACTTTCTAATGGACGCTTATCTCGACACAATTCCTACAATCTTTGACTCGCTCCTGTGTTTCATGCTTTCAAAAAGGTTGCGTTGGTCTTGGCTTCTTTCCTCTTGGAGTTCCTCAAGTCGGAGTCATTCGACCCTGATTCACCCAAATCGAGATATACTCTTCAGATCGTTGGGCGGTCACACGTTTTGGCGCTTTGCCCTTACGGCCTGTTGGAGGACGGGCATCATGAAGACGAACAGTTTGCCGAGTCTTTTGTGATTCAGACACTTCATTGCTGTTGTCGGGATATAAGAGTTGCTTAGACTCCCGCTTCTTTACTTCGAGCAGCTTCTTGCTTAGTCTTCTTATTGATTACATCGGACTGTCCAAACGATTCAAAACTAGCAGCTAACTCAAGTATTTTGATAAGATGAGATGAGAAGTGAAGAAGAAAACTAATAACTCGAAGTTACTGACTGAAGATAATGAAGGGCAACGTAACGTGGGTCACGTGCGAGTCACGTGCAATGAAATGTGTTGGTCACGTGCGTCTCACGTATATCAAGTGCTCCAGGTTCAGTGCACTTGGCTTATCATCAGACCCCCCATGTCGTTTCGTCCGCAGCGCATTCTCCAGAACAATACCCAGAATAAGACGTTGGTGCTTCTTGGCACCATCGAAGGGCAGCAGGCCATAGTCAGCGTGGAAAAGAGTATCTTTCCCGCTGACTTTGACGTGGAAGAGCTTGTCGATGTGCAGGAACTCAGCGCCAACGACATTTACTCGTGGAACACAGCAACACACACGTCCAGTGTTAAGTTCAATGTGATTTGTCCAGCTTCCGAAACCCACGTTCAAAAGTACTCGGTCCAAAAATATCACTTGGTCAAGGAATCCCCTCTCATGTACAGGGACATTGTGCATCCGTACATCCAGACCCAGAAGGGAAGCCGGATCCAGTGGGTTCACAATATTTTGTACCATGGCAAGGAAAAAGAGTCGGTGGTTCACCATAACGAGGACCCAATCAACGGATACGTGTTGCTTCCGGATATGAAGTGGGACCGCACGTCGGTGGCCAACTTGTACTTGGTGGCCATTGTGAAGCGGACGGATTTGGCCAGCGTGCGAGATTTGGAGGGGAAACACGTGGAGTACCTTGAAGGAATTGGCCGGGAAATCCAGGAGAAAGTGTTGGAGGTGTACGGGCTTCCTGCCGACGAGCTCCGCTTGTTCGTGCACTACCAGCCTTCATACTATCATTTCCACATCCATGTTGTGAATATAGGGCACCCGGGGCTTGGCGACGGCTTGAATGCAGGCAAGGCCATTTTGCTAGACGATATCGTGGACAATCTCCGCCTCGATCCGGCATACTACCAGAAACGGACTTTGGTTTATCAATTGGGCGAAAACCACCAGTTGTGGTCAATGCTCAACCAGAGTTAGGTATCAATACAAACGGTTCTACACTTGAATGATTCGAGTTTTCGGGAATTTCCAATATACATTGCAATTCCAATGGAATGACTGCAAAGATGAAGTCTAGATTGAAAAGATCTATTTAACTGAAATGATGAAGTCTAGATTGAAACGATGGGATCAATAGTGGAACTCGGAGCTGGTGGCCTTCTCCATGGAACGGGCCATCCGCAACATCTTCTTGCGGGGATCTTCCCTGCGTTTGTCGGCCTCCAGCGAGGTATTGGAGCGGCCCAACTTCTTCGGGGTTTCCCGTAACCCAAAGCTCTTGGCCAAATGTCCCAAGTGCAAGAGCTTGACGTTGAAGAACATTTTCTCCGCCGTCAAATGTGTGGCATACGCCCGGATATGGGAGATGAACGCATCCAGAGCCTTGGATAACGCATGTGAATCCTCCAAAAGCCACCGCTCCACCTCCAAGTGCCACGTGGTGGCATGGACGTCCCACTTGCCTGGCTTGGCGTTGGGGTCGACTTTGTCACTCTTGCGTTTTTTCTTTTCGGGTTCTTCCTGGGCAAACGCTTGCTCGAGCAAACGCTCATAGTCCAACACCCGGACGTTCTCCGTCTTGGGGTGCACGGCCCGGAGCTTGCCGTCGACGTACCCTTCTTCCTGGCCGGGCAAAAGGTACAAATACGCCAGACCTTTGTTGCCGACTCGGGCCGACCGGCCGATCCGGTGCAAATGGTCGTCGAGGGAAAACGGCGGGTCGTACTCGATGACCTCGGCGATGTTGGGAAGATCCAAGCCTCGAGATGCAACGTCCGTACACAAGAGCACCAAATGCTTGCCCTTGTTGTGGTCGTTGTTGGCGAACTGCTGGATGGTGGACGTCCGTAATTGCTGGGTCAACGATCCGTGCATACGGAACACCACGGTATTTTCATCAAGGAGCGGTGCTGTGGAAACACATGGTTTGGTATTGGACTCACGGACTTCTCTGAAGGCAGGAGTGGTATTGGGGATTTTCTTTTCCTTTTCCTTTCCCCCTTTTCCTTTTCCATTTCGTCCCCTTTCGTCGCCTTTCCGTCCCCTTTTCCCGAAGTTTCCACGCTTTCCCTTTGTTTCTTCCTCCTCCAGCTCCAGCTCCAGCTCCAGCTCTTCCAGCTCTTCCAGCTCCAGCTCAATTGGCCCTTCTTTTCCCACCACCTTTCCCTGGCGAGAAAACACGTCATAATGGTAATCGACGGAATCGGAACACGAGAAGAAAACCATGGTCCGGCAAATGGAGTCCCGGTTCTGGCCCACCTTCTTAAGGTTTGCTGCCAACGTCACAAGACGTAATTTGGGAGGAACAACCATGATGTTCTGCACCAATTGGTCCGGGGCACGAGCCAACGAGACCGCCAGGCTTAACGACGACGAGGCGCCGCCTTCCTCCTGGTCATCCATGGCAATCATCCGCGGGTTTTCCAACATCGTGCTGCCCATTTGCTTGACGTTTTCCGGCATGGTGGCGGAACAAAGGATGTTGATTCTTTTCCGGGGCAACTGGGGGTACCTTGCCGCTGTTCGTGGAAGCGCAGCACGCTGCGCCAACTGGTCGGTGATTTTTGTGATTGTTTCCTGGAACCCCAAATCCACCAAGCGGTCTGCTTCGTCCATGACAAGCCAGCGCACCTGGGAAATGTCCAAGGACTCTGTGTTTTCCAAGTGATCTGCCAAGCGCCCGGGCGTGGCCACCAAGACATTGACACCTTTCCGGATCCGGGCTTTTTCCAGCTTCTTCTTTTCGCCTCCAACGACGATTCCTGCCACCAACTGGTGGTGGCAGCGTAGAAGCTGCTCGAGCACCGCATGGATCTGGGACGCCAATTCCCGGGTGGGCGTGAGGATGATGGCGAAAAGCCCGCTGGTCCGGTCGAGGTTCTGGCCCATGAGTCGGCTTAGAATCGGAAGACAAAACGCAAGTGTTTTGCCCGACCCGGTTTGTGCCTTGACAAAGAGATCGGCATCGGACCCCAAATCGGCGCCGGAATCGGGATCGGTATTCCCGCCCATCATGTGTGGGGAAACGTGCCTCTGTACTTTGGTTGGGGCCGTGTATCCCAATGTGGTCAAGTGCAGGGCCAACCTTGGCTCCAAGCCCATTTCGGCAAACGTGCTGTTATCATTGAGAGGAGCATTGGATGGTTTCTGGGCCACACTTTCGCCTGCTTCCGTTTGGGCTAGCGATGTTTGGGGCCGATGGGTGAAGAGCGATGAAACATATGAACTATTGGCTCCACCTTTATCGCCTGAAGATTCAATGAACCTCCCAGACTTTTCCAGATCCCCTTTGTCTCCCGGTTTGTCACTTCCCAGTTTGTCTGCAGTTCTTCCTGGTTTGTCTCCACTTCCTGATTTGTCTCCGGTTCTTCCTGCCTTGTCTGGTTTGTCTCCAGTTCTTCCTGGTTTGTCTCCGGTTCTTCCTGCTTTGTCTGCAGTTCTTCCTGGTTTATCTCCAGTTCTTCCTGGTTTATCTCCAGTTCTTCCTGGTTTGTCTCCTGCATGTGCCTTCCCCTTCCTACCGCCGTTGACCTGGTCCAACATTTTCTGGGCCTTATTCTTAAGCAGATCCAAATCCCGATCTCCTTTTCCTGCTTCCCTTTGGCTTCGATCAATTGCTGGGGTTTTTTGGCCGAGTCGATCTTTGGTTTTATCGATATGTGAGAAGTTGACTCCCTGGCCATTGGCCTTGAGTTTTTCGATCCGCCGCTCCCGCCATGGCACTTTGGGGCCTACGGCCTTGGGCTTGAAGTTTGGGTCTGGCGCTGCAAAATTAAGGAGAAGTTCGTCGTCCATGTTTTGGTGGAGAATGTGCTGGAGAATGAAAATGTGTTGGAGAGACGAGATGAGATGAGAAGAGAGTTCGCATTATCGGAACTGCAGATAAGCCCAATTCTCTCTCTCTCTCTCTCTCTCTCTCCTTTTCACCAACTCCCACCAAATTAAACCTTGCTTTACTCTGATTGGTCTATGGAATATACTGTTGAATGTCTGGATTGTGGTTAATCCTAGGGACTTTCCTGGGCAAGATTCGGGTTCGGTTTGGAGGTATGAGCGTACTTGTATGTTATATGCAGGACACGCCCTAATCCACATACTCTCCAGAAATTCCAACTACTCTCCATACATTCCATCTATCCTACTTTCCTGCTTTTATTGATGACCCTTGTTTTCTTGTTGCTTTCTTAGAGATTCATTGGTGTACGGATGTGCCCGGGAGACCATCACCTGACCACTCCAAGCAACGGGGTCTAGAACTCACCATCAATGTATCTTCTATGATTATGATAAGTGATGGAACACCCAAAAACCCTGGGCCTTGAGATCCCTTCAGATCCCTGTTTTGAGCCCTGTTCGCCCGGGATTCCCCGAAATTCCCCGTAATTCCCCGGGTTTCATCTCAACTTCTTGGCACCACTGCCATCCGCCATTTAGCCTCAAAAAAGCATTGACTTCAACAACGTCAATACCATTAGCCAGACCATTAACGTCCTTTTGTCACATGACCTTCTAACATGACCTTCTGTCACATGACCTTCTGTCCCATGACCTTCTGTCACATGACCTTCTAACATGACCTTCTGTCCAAATCAGTACCAGTATCAGAGTCAGTATCAGGACACTCAGGGCAGTACCAGTAGTTAACGTGGTCAGTACCAGTAATCAGTAGTCAATACCTGGACATTCATATCTGGACATATCTGGACATATCTGGACATTCATATCTGGAGACTGAGGAATCAACTGATAAACTCGCCGAGGTTGGCGGTGGCAGCCACGAGATCGGACGAAGGGTTCCGCATAGAAGCCACGAGCGACGAGGTGGCCGAGTCCCCGGAACTTCTCCAGCTCAACGCCAGCCACGACTCCTCGTTGAACTTCTTCACGTGTCGAAGACACAGACCAGCAGCGCCTGCCGATGGGCCTTCGGAACTGATTTGCAGACTGGCCTTGGACGCGGTTTGGAGCACTTGCACCGCCGTCAGTTTCAGCGTGTCCGTCTGCACATGGTCCTGCCTCATCTGGGCCACGCGTGCAGTGTCCAAATCATCAATGTACTTGAACAGAGCACGGAGCTGGGCCGAACTATCAAGCGGCGTCAAGATGATTTTTTCCACGCCTTGACTATCGACAATGGCCTTGCCGGCATACAAGCCGCCCGCCTGCTCCGTCATCACTCCTTGAAGCAGCACATTTTCCACCCGCATGCCCAACTCCTCGGTACGGTTCTCATCATAGAACCGGGCGGTATCCATTGGTGTTTTTAGCTCCACCACCCGGCTTTCGGGTTTCATCACCGTCCGCAACATGCTATTGGAGAAGTTCTGCATCTTGTTTCTTCCTGTGAATTGGAGAAGGTGAAGCAGCTGTGTCACGCGGTTGGGCACACTTCCATGGATCAACGGAATGCTTTTGATGATGGGATCATCCTCTAGTCCCTTGGGTCCTTCCAATGCTCCCAGCGTCTCGGATGTTTCTGCTTCTGCTCCTGCCTCGGTCTCTTGCTTTGGGAAACTGTCCGTGGCGTCGTGCTTGACCACTTCGCTGGCCGCACTATCACCACTTTCTTCGATCCCGATCTGGATGCCGCTGGGCACATCCGACATTTCGTCTTCTTCCGCCACAAAGAGGTTCTTTTCCATGGTGCTAAGTAGTATGCTCAGATCAGAGCGATGAGTCGCTTTTCGCACCGCACATCCGTACCCCACAGTAATGTCTGAATCAATCAACTTGAAGTCGCCAGAACTAAAAGAATTCCAGACCCAGGAAATAGTGTAATGTAACCAGAGTTCAATGGTTTTTAGGCTTGGATCGAGTATGAATAGTATCAGGAACCATTGAATTGGACCAACGACTAGTATTAGGAACTTTTGATTTCGACCAATGTTATCGGTGTATGCAGGAGACACACCCCAGCAGTATAAAAACCCGCAGTAGAAATCCCTGAGGATAAAAGCCCGCAGCCCCCTTCCCTGAACTCCTACTATTTTCTTTGCTCTCTAACCTTTAGGATCTGGATGCTGATCCTATTAGTCTTTCCCAGAATACTCATCACCGATTATGCCAGGTTCAAGTCAATATCCCAGGCTCATGTCAATATCCCAGGCTCAAGTCAATATCCCAGGTTCAACTCAATATCCCAGGTTCAGGTCAATATCCCAGGTTCAACTCAATACTATTGCTGACCACCTGGAAGTTAGATTTGGCATTTAAAGTCATTAAAGTATTCCTGAATCTTGACTTGTTGCAATTGGTGATAAGAAACCCTGAGATAGTATTGCACTTCGCCTTTGAATCGTCTTGATTATAGTTACATCCATTCATTATTAGATGAGACATTATCCTTTTTTGATTCCAGAAAAGGGCACCCACTTGCGGAACCTTAATTCACTCGGAACATAAAAAGTTTCATCATATCATAGGGAGGATTTCAGGGGAATGGAGTCAAAAGTAGTAAAAAGGAGCAAGGAGCAAGGATTGAAAGGGGCAAGGAGCAAGGGGTAAGGATCAAGGAGCAAGGAGCAAGGGGTAAGGAATAAGGGGTAAGGACTGAAAAGGGGTAAGGAGTAAGGAGTAAGGAGTAAGGAGTAGGAGAAAAAAGTGAGGGTTCTGGGTAGGGGGCGCTTTATATATAGACCTTTTCGCCCCCTCACCCCCGCCCGGTTTTTTTGCAGCCTCCAGCCATGCAGGCGCCGCGTGCTGCGAAATATATAAAGCAGCGCATGCCCCCCCCTTATTTCCAGCACTAATTTTTATTCCTCAATAACCAGCAAGAAGAGTGGCGTCAATTTGTTTGTATGAACCGCCAAGTATTTGGTGACAGTCTCAATCCAGCCGATGCTACTGCCACTACCAAGCTTCTACGACTGCCAAATTACAGCCACTTCCAAATTACAACCACTACCAAACTACTACTGCTACCAAATTACAACCACTACTGAACTACTACCATTACCAATTACAGCCACTTCCAAGCTTCTGCCACTTCCAAGCTACTGCCACTTCCAAGCTACTGCCTTTTCCAAACTACTACTACTACCGAGTTTTTACCACTACCAAACTACTGCCACTTCCAAGCTACCACTACCAGGCTACTGCCACTTCCAAGCTACCACTACCAGGCTACTACCACTACCAAGATACTACCACTACCGAGCTTTTACTACTACCAAGCTTTTACTACTACCAAACTACTACCAACCCGCCACTTCCAGGCTACCACTACCAGACTACTACCACTACCGAGCTACTGCTATTTCCAAACTACTACCATTACCAAAGTACTGCCACTTCTAAGCTAGCACTACCAGACTACTACTACATCAAGCTACAACCACCAACATGCCACTACCAACCTGCCACTGCCAAACTACTACCACACCAAGCTTGCTGCTTTTATGACTGACCCAGACCGAAGAATCATTCTATCCTATAGTGTGTGGACTATTTTGTGGCTAGGAGTGCCTGAAGTTCTGGCATACGGGTTCAATACTACTGAAAGCAAGAAACAATGTTTATTGAGATTAAAAAGTCCAAATAGGCGGCGACCTAGATTGCCTCTATTGGACATAGCTCGAAAGGTGGTGCCTTAAGAGTCGAAAGGGAAGACCTTGGGTGATGGTGGATCAAGGGTACTTTGGAAATCCCGCAAGGATTACCAGATTGGCTCACCAGGCAAGATTCTGACCCATCCCCAAGCCTCTCTCTTGGCCAAAGAAGCTTCAGACTCGGTGTCTTCTCTCTTCCAAATTGGCTCACCAGGCAAGATTCTCACCCATCCCCAAGCCTCTCTCTTGGCCAAGGAAGCACCGGACTCGGTGTCCTCTCTCTTCCAGATTGGCTCGCCGGGTAAGATTCTCACCCAGCCCCAGGCCTCTCTCTTGTCCAAAGCGGCCTCGCCCTTGGCCTGTTGCAAAATGGTGTTGTTCAAGAAAACAAACTCGGAGGTTTCGTTGGAGTACCAGGCAATGACATCGTCGCTCAACTGCACCTGGCCCAAGATGGCTTCCTGGGGAACCACATCGGCAGCACTAGGGTCAGCGCCAGTTGAAGCAGGAGCAGCGGAGACAAGAGCAGTCAAGGCAAGGATAGCAGCAGCGAATTTCATTGTTGAGAAGTGAGAGTAAGAAGAAGTGGAGATCGAAGGAAGTCTTGATCGAGTGATGATGATGATGATTAAAAGTGAAGGAACTACATGCTCTTTATACCTTTGGGAGCCCGACACCCCACGCCAGGGCTGCACTACCGGAGCCATGGATGGGTTTCAGCGGAATACTTTGAAATCCCAAAATGGCAGAATGGCGAATTTCGGCTTGACTCCTTGCATGGAAAGAAGATGCACTTGGCCGTGATGCTTCAGAGAGGGTCCTTTGAAATCCCAAACGGGAGATTCGCACTCAAACGTGCGACATAAAAACTCTCTGGTGTGCGTTGGAACTCGCAAGTGTGCGTCAAAAACCTCGCAAGCGTGCGTCAAAAACCACTTGAAAATCTCAATGTGCATGAAAACCACTTAATCGTGCATACTTATTACACATCAATGGTGCAGAATGCAAAGTCGATTGAAGATTAACCGCTCGTGCATTTAAAGTTGAGGCTTTAATTCAAGTGGGGGAGTCTACTCCATGTGACTTTGGCAGCCCCAGTACGCTCTGCGTGCAAGCAGAAGACTGAGACAATTATGGATTCTGTCTGGTTTTGGTCCTGCAATCCTGCAATCCCGGAATCATGCAATCCCGGAATCCTACAATCCTACAATCCGGGATCTTGGAAGCCTGGAATCATGAAATCATGAAAAGACTGGGAATTGGAAGAAGCTACAAATTCTGAGTTACATGAGGATTATGCAGCACTACTGCATATGACTCTACCTTCCCGCATATACCTTTTCTGACATCTCCATGGTACAGTGTCGCCACAGAAAAGCCTTGGAAAAGCCACAGAAAACTACAGAAACTACAGATACCTGCAGAAAACTACAGAAAGCTATGAAAAGGTTCCAGAAAACAATGTCTACATCCAAAGGAAATTTACAGGTGATGGAGACAGGAGATGGAGACAGGATGTCCCAACGACTCCCACAATCTTGACCAGAAACGAACAAATACTAACTACTAACAAATACTGACAAGCCTGACAAGCCTGTGGAATACTCTATTACACTACTATATCGAGACCTGGTATGGAGTGTGTGGTATATACAGGATTGTCTGGTGTATACAGGATTTTTTACTGTCTACTTTCCAGATTGTCCGGATGTCCAGATATCCAAATTCTCTGGACAGTTGTTGGACAGAAATATAGAGTACTGACTTCCTTGATGACCATTTACCTGCACATAGAGGTACTCCAATAATGTGCAGGGTTCCTTTTGGTTCGGAGGAGTCTTGTGTATATATCCTCGGACCTCGGACCTCGGCATTAATGACCTCCACACTTTACCACACTAAAGACAGATACTCTGATGAGCTGATATATAATGGATACCATAGTACTATAATGGATAACAGCTTGTTCTCTGCGAATTGGTAGTGATATGTCTAGTTTTACCAACTTCATTCCACAAACACAATACTTCCCTTGTCTCTGTACCAACTTATTTTTTTGAGAAATTCCGATATAGTGTAACGGCTATCACGGTTCGCTTTCACCGAGCAAACCCGGGTTCGACTCCCGGTATCGGAGTTCAAAAATTTTCTTTTTTCCCGTTTTGGGTTGCGCGGAGGAGCACGTGACCCCGCGGCTTATCGTGTTTACTCGCGCCCAAAGATAAGCCTAAACAGGGCACCTTATACGCAACGCGGAATACAAGTCTCATAACAAGACGCGGTTTTACACGGAATTCACAATGTTCAATTAAGCTAAGGCCAGTGAGTTCCAGACTCATTTCTACAACCCCATCGATTTTATCTGGCCAATAAATAGACAGTAGCTAGCAAACCATAAACCAGCATCTCAAGCAATCCCCAGGCCATTGTACAACACATCACATACCAATCAGTACACATACCAATCAGTATACATACCAATCAGTCCACCAATCAGTATACATACCAATCAGTACATCACTGATCACTGATTCCCTGACATGGTTCACTGACATGATTCACTGACGTAATTCCCTGACGGTTCGCTGACGTAATTCCCTGACGGTTCGCTGACGTAATTCCTTGACGATTCATGACCACTGTACAGGAAGACGGCTTTGACGTCTAGCTACTTCTTTCTGCGGTCCGAGCTCTTGTACACCTTCTTCGAAAAGTGGTTGTTGATCTTGAGCTTCTCCAGGATCTCGTCCAGTACCAATTCCGGGTACAAGTCTTCTTTGGGCAAATGAACTTGTTGAGCAGGCTTTTTTTCTTTGCCCACGGCTTGAGGCACCGCGGACGATTGTATTTTATTTCTGGACATGGACGCCACCTCGGCGTAGGTCAATTTTTGGAAGCCAATCTCCACAAAATCAGAGATGGAGTCGTCCATGGAGAAACGCACCAATTGGTTTTTATCCGACGCCACGGTGAAGGATCTGGGGATCTCGCCCTGGACTTGGGGTTTTTCCGAGAACCAAGGAAGTCTAAATCTAAACATCGGGGATTTAGTCAGTTGATTCTGGGGATTCAATCGATTCTGGGGATTCAATCGATTCTGGGGATTCAATCGATTCTGGGATTTTAATCGATTCTGGGGACTTAATCGATTCTGGGGATAATTGATTTTGTGTCAATTCTGGTTCTGTGCCAATTCTGGGATTCAGAGACTGGAGGGTGATTGGTCAGCGGGAATTCAGGGACGGACAGGGGAGGATTCAGTGACCAATGAAACGCTGTGGATTATCAATTGGGGTTTTTGGGTTGGTGGAAGGAAAGAAGGGGAGTAGGCGGAGCAAGAAAGTGGCTGCTAAAGACAGATTCGCGCGGAGGTAAACAAAGCCAGACACGAGCCAGAAACGTGTGGCAATTAAGGCGCGTGGGAGGGACTTGTGTGCAGCGCTAGGCCGAGCCACGTGAACCAAAAAGAGAATATTTGGGATCGGCCGTCGGGGTCGGGTTTAATATGGGGGTCTTAAATCGGGGTTCGGGTGTTCGGACCTCGGGTATTCGGGATCTTGGGTGTTCGGACCTCGGGTGTTCGGACCTCGGGTGTTTGGGATCTCGGGTGTTCGGGATCTCGGGTATTCGGGATTCAGAAGTTGTGCCTGGCTCGAAAAATCTCCAGCGATTTATCTATCTATCTTGGACCTGATTGGATCTTTTTTTGGTCTTTTTTTGGTGGCGTTTTGGCTCTTTTTGGGTGGCGTTTGTTGGGCGGTTACAGATTTGGTCCAAAGACAGATCCAGATCCCGAACGATGGTTGGTTCAGGGTTGTTTCAGGTCTGTTTCAGGTTTGTTTCAAATCGGTTTCAGGTTTTGGTTTGTTTCAGATTTGTTTCAGGAGTGTTTCGAATCTGGTCAAATGGTTAGGAGGAGGAGTCAGTAGTCCAGGAGAAAGTGCAATAGTGTCAGGTGCGAAACAGCGTCATACGTTTTGAAGGTCAGCAACCGATAAGAATGATAAGCACATGCAGGATATCGCGGGCCATGCAGGAACACCCCGCTACTAAAACAAGGCCTAAATTGGACCCTTAAAACACCCAGAAAAAAAAAAAAAGGGAAAGAAATAAACATACGAAAATATATTCTAGAATATATACTAAAATATAGCGAAAATTATAGGAAAAATTGTAGGAAGATTTATAGAGAAGGAATTTATTTTTCGCAGTATTTTTTGCGGTGTTTGGTGTGAATGGAGGTGGTTGTAAATTGAGGTGGTTATTTGGGGCCCCTCGTTTTGGGCAGCGCACGACCATGGATAAGCATATAAAGGGCACGGTTCCCCCCCTCCATTTCACTCCCCTAAAAATTTGCCCCCTCCGTCTCAACCCCCAGAATTTCCCCCCTCCGTCTCAACCCCCAGAATTTCCCCCCTCCGTCTCAATCCCCAAAATTTTCCCCCAATGACTCCTTAATTCCCGGGACTACAAAATTGCAACTTGCACTACCACCACCATTAATGCATGGAATGACTACTGGCTGAGATGATCCAGACTCTCCATACCCCAGCCATTCACCATATTCGTCATATTAAATTCTCCATTGGCTACAGCATCACAAAGATAATGTTGCAGAAACTCTAGAAATTCCCTAGAGACTCTGGAAATTCCCAGAAACTCTAGAAACTGCTCCAGAAACTACTAAACTAGAGAAGAAACTGCTAAACTGCTTAAGAAACTACAGAAACAACAGAAACAACAGAAACAACAGAAACAACAGAAACAACAGAAACACTCTAGAAATGGAAACTACTAAACTAACTCGAAATTGCTCTAGGAACTACTCCAGAAACTACTAAACTACTAAACTACTTTAGAAAGATCTCCAGCAACTACTTTAGAAGTTCTCTAGGATAATACTCCAGAAACTGCTTCAGAAACTACTAAACTGCTCCGGAAACTACTCCAGAAACCAGTCTGGAAACTCTACAAACTGCTTTGGAAACTACTAACTTGTTTAGTAATTCTTCAGAGACTGCTCCAGGAATTCTCTAGAAACTACTACACTCGAGAAGAAACTACTTGATTGCTTTAGAGGATACTCCAGAAACTACTGAACCACTCTAGAAACCGTTCTCAAATTCCCTTGAAACCACTCCAGATATTCTCCAGAAATACTTCAGAAACTGCTACAGAAACTGCAACAGAAACTACAAACCACTCTAGAAACTGCTTTAGAGACTACTGAACTACTCTGGAAACAACGCTGAAATCTATTCCAGAAACTGCCCAGAAACTGCACCAGAAACTACTCTAGTGGCTGCTCCAGAAACTACTCTAGAATTCCTCAAGAGGTCTACTCCAGAAATTCGCTAGAAACTACTCTAGACATTCTCCAGGATACTACTCCCGAAACTTCTAAATAACTTTAGAAACTCTAGAAACTCTAGAAACTCTAGAAACTCCAGAAGTTGCTCTGGAAATTCTTTGGAAATTCACTAGACGCTACTCCAAAAGCTACTCCAAAAACTCCGAAACTACTCCAAGAACTACCGAACCATTCCAGAAACTACTCTAGGAACTGCTCCAGAAACTACTGAACTACTTTCGAAATTCTTTAGGAACTACTCCAAAAACGACAAAGTACTCCAGAAACTACTCCAGAACCTCAGAACCTCAGAAACTCCCGAACCTCAGAAACTCCCAAAATCAGTGGCTCCCAAAGAGCTGAACCCCGACGAAGTGACTCTTTCACCGACCACGGACCACAGGGGAATACCAAATTGACTGTGAGCCCGGTCGAAAAAGAGCACATTACTTTAAAGACTGATGTGGTGCATAGAGACGATTTTCAGAGTGCTCTCTATCTACGAAACTGATCAGGAAAAAAACAAAGCAAGTGATTGAATAAAAAAGAGTCCGATTTGGAGTCGAGATTTTAGGATCTGCAGATGGAAAAGTACTGGACTGGACTGGACTGGATTGGATTGGATTAGATTGGACTACTATACCTTTTGGCCTGCATATAAGAGCCCGGGGTCGCGATATTAACCAGTCTTTTTCAAATGTGCACTACCAAACCTCCAGTCACTATCCTTACCTTCAACGATCCTAAACTGGAAGTCCCTTATATTATGTGTTTTCCTGGAAACTACGAATATGCTTCTATCCGAAACACAAATATATTTATAGATGTTTCTTCCTGGCTATAACTAACCACGAATTTGGCGGGGAAAACGATGGCAGCGAAATCCATAGGTGAAGCATTTCAAAGCATTTCAAAGAGTTCTTTTCATTTTCCTTTGCTTTCTTTTGTTTCTGTTTTTGTTTTGGTATGTGGTTTTTTTTAAGGTTTCTGGCTCCATAGGACGGTCCGCTTGACTTGTTTGTATCCAGGACTTTGGAGCAGTTTCCTGCATCCTGCAAGATTGACGATTACTTCAATAACCTCCCGGGGGCCTAGTTGGTTAGGGCACAAGACTGTAATTGGGGATTTGGGATCTTGAGATCGGACGTTCCACTCGTCCCTGAGAGTTCTTGTGGTGGTTTGTTCTGCAAAAAATAAGTACTGTACTGTATATAGATGGTTTATACTGTATATAGATCATTGGTACTGCATATAGACTATTTGTACTGCACATAGTAACGTTATCTGCGTACGACATCTGAAACGAGTAAATCCAAATAAAACACGTCTTGCTCTTTACATACAGAAGTCTTCGAGGCCGCCGAAATTAGAAAAGGAGGGGGTCCCGCTCATACGGATTTACGGGTAAAAATCAGTCACGCGATTCCTAGCGTTAATTTCGAGAGAAACCAAAATGCAATATATGGCAATTAAGTGCCACACTAATTAAAGTATTAGAGACGGTTTCGAGATGGTTCCAGTTTGGGAAGAAACCAAGGGTGAAGGTTTAAAACTTGTCACGGGGTGGCAAAAAACGGACGCATGCAAGATGTGCGTCCTGCATATAACCACCGTTGCGCATGCAAGATGCGCGACTCGCATGGACATACCTCGAAAGATCACCTTCTTTACCTGCAACTCCCACCACATGCACACCTCTTAAATCATTCACACATTGGATTAATACTCACAGCGATACCACCAATATGGTACGAGAGTGGTGAAGAAAAATGACAATGTTATCGGAGGGGGATTTGGTTTATATGCCGGATAAACCAGGGATGGAAGATTGAGTGGGTAAGCAAATTCCTGTTTTCGAACTTCTGCAAGTTGGGCTACATCGTGCCTGCATCGATAGCATCAAGTGCTTGTGCATTGATATATGAGGACCCGTCTGACAACCCCGTTAGGCCCACTGTGTTCACATTGAAGAACCACCAAGCTTATACTAGTGAAACCAAAAGCCCGGGGGATTTGAGGCTTTCTTTTGGAACTTTGGGTTTTAATAAAGAAACCGTTCCAACAAACTTGAGATTGAATAGCGACGGAGAAAGGTTCGGAATGAAGTCTTTTACTCGTGTGACCGCTTCAAGGGAAATGAGCGGTTCTTTCAGTTTGGAGAGTTTGGAGACCACTGGCATTACTTTGAACATTGCTTCACTGTGGAAATTTACCTCTGCCATTTACCTCTTGCCATTAGAAAGAGCAACTCAATTTGTGAAGAACGAGAAAGGCTCCGACAAAGGCTCCGATAAAGGCTCCGACAAAGGCTCCGACAAAGGCTCCGATAAAGAAGCGGAACACCTGATGCGGTCTCTTCCAATCCAACTGTTTTTGTTGCAGTCTTCAACGATACCGTGAAGCCTGTTTCCAGTTTTCCTTATCGCTCAAAAGGGAGGAATTTCAATCTCTTTTCCTATGGTTTTTGGAAGTTTTCCTAAAATTTTTGTCTTGAAGTTTTTAATGTTTTATTAAACATTTAAAATTGCTTCTTTTTTGGACGTTTTTGGGGACTTTTGGGACTTTTTCGGACTTTTTCAGGACTTTTTCGGACTTTTTCGATATTTGACTAAAAGTTTCACCAAAACTATCTGCATGTCCGTTATGCGGAATGGTGTGGAACTTTAATAAAGTTCAAATGGTTCGCCATTGTTGGTTTGAGGGTGCAATCGCGCACGTTATTTGGCAACTTCCTGAGATATCCCAACCTCTCTGTTGAACTAACCCCTCTGTTGAACTTAAACCCCTGGTTCAAGTTCAACAGAATAAGCCGTTGGAAATGCTTATGCGGATCTTGTTCGTTTGGACAAGTTCTATTATTTCGTTAGGGTTTTATTGACCCCCGCCGGCCCTCGAAGGAGACGGATTCAGGTCCAATCCCGTTAACTGAAGATCTCCCCTTGACTGAAGATCCCCCCTTGACTGAAGATCCCCCCTTGACTGCAGATTTGGCTCGGAGAACGTCGCTTACTTTAAGCCGTTCTATCGACGACGGTACTGATTCAGAGCAAAAATGAATTGTACCGACGGAGCCACTAGTTTGTTTTGTTTGATTTTGGACACAGTCCTTTGATCTGGTATTAGCTTTCGTGCGCTATTCGGAGTTTTCAACTGAGGGCTGATTCGTGGTTGATACCTCTCTTAGCAACCTGACTTGAAGAAGCAATCTGTTGTTCATGCCTTCCTTTCTCTTGATATTTGAATGTCCTTAATATTTTCATGTAGAACCTAAGCAATCTAGATGTACACCATTATCTTTGAGTTGAAAGAATTGGGTATTATCTAGTGTTAGTCCTCTTGGAGTAAGGATTTGGACAATTCCATGATTAAGCTTGGGGTCCAGACTATTCAATCGGCAGTCCACTCATTCAACCATCCCTCACACTCCTATACTGTCAAAGTCAGTACCATGGTTGGAGTATATGACATTGCGTTTGCCATGTTATCAGCATATTCTCATGGAATAAAAAAAGGAAGGAAGAAGGAAGAAGGGAAAAAGGAAATACTAAAAAGTATGGGAAGGTAGTCTGTGGGGATCGCGGTCTTTTATATTTTTTTGGAATCGCAGCCAATG
>NKZZ01001712.1:15439-67042 GCA_002370815.1 Metschnikowia hamakuensis | reverse complement strand
CGTATTTATCCATGAACTTATCTTGTGCGCGCACTGCGGCTTTCAAGTGCGAAACCTGGTCAGGACCCAGAAATGGCACCATTTGAGTAATGTCTTGAGTCACATTCTGGGCAAAATCCTGCTCAGAAATACGCTCAAATGCAGGCGCTGGGTTTGCAGTAATATCTTCATCGCCATTGTAGTAGAAATCCGCATTTTTACCAGTTCTCTGTACATTCTGGAGGGTAATCACACCTTGCATGTACTCCATGTACTCGTCCATTTCTTTTTCTGTTTTTGACTTGCGGAGATTTTTCAAGTCTACCAATAGAAAATTGAGCTTATTGTTGGTCTTATTGAGACGGGGTCCCAAGATTGACTGCATATCAAGGGCATACCATAATAAGCCCTTGAGCTTGAAGTTTCCCGTCAGATTGATTTTGCAGTCAAAAACAATTCTAGAGAAACTCTTTCTGCTCAACCCAGAAGGAATAATAGCCTCGGATTTCTGAGGCTGGCCTTTGCCACAGTAAAGGACTAAGGCCTTGCAATAGTATGGATCCACGTCTGTGAGTACTTCAGAAGCAACTTCTTTGATCTCGACTTTGGTATTTTTTCCCTGCGAGTTTAAGATATCTCTGATTTGTTCCCCTGAAATACGATCAATTGTGTGATCTGCTTTCTTTTCATTTTTGCTCGGAGAGTCCTCTTTGCAGGGCCACACATCTCTGCAATTAACACGACTTGAAGTTCCAGCCGGATTGGAAATTGGCATTGCACAATCAACTTTTGGTTCGGCTCTGGTTTCTTCTTCAGCCGCCACCAAAGTTCTGGACTCGTCAACGTGGGAACAAATCTGATCGGCCTGGATCCGCAAACTCTTCTCACCATGCGTAGTAATTCTAGGTGCATCGTTAAGAATTAAATAGGCCCCTTTAAGAGTTCCCATTCCCTCTAGGGGCTGGGTGGGATTCTTTAGGTTGACCAAGTCGAAGCTCACTGTTTTGCAACCCACTCTCAATGCGTAAATCTTGCAAAAAGTGCGACTTGCCGAAAGACGGTGCACTTTGCGAACTTTCACAGGGCATTCTAGGACATCACAAACAGAGACTCTTTGAATATAGCATTCGTTATGTTTTTTCAAGAGCCTAAATTTCTCGAGTAACTTGCTCCATTTCTTCGTAGCTTGGAAATGGATCGCATGCTTGTTCAGTTGTCTCTTGACACTCTTTGGTGTTGAATGCGCGTTTTTGCACCCAGTCTTGAGTGCAGCAGGCATTTCCTTCTTGAACAAGGCAAGGCCTTTTGGCAGCAACAAAGCTTTGAGCTTTCGAGTGAGTTTTGCTTTTGGTTTGGACACCGCCAAAAAGTCCTCCTTAGTTTTTTCCGTAGTCTCATCGTGTCCAGATCCAGAGTTTGGGTCCCTAATATCTGCACTGCCATCATTATCTAAAATGTCCAGCAATAGTTTATCAGGAGTAGCGTTTGGGGGTGAATCTAAGCAAGCAGCAGAAACCGAATCGTTGACAGGCTCGGCAGAAACGTTGGTGGGAACCTTTTCGGCAGAGTCTGGGACAATTGTTTCCTGGTCACCAGAGGAAGCACCATCTGTTGTACTGTGTCCCGAATTAAGCTTTAAAGTTTCTTTCGGATGAGGCTCCACCTTTAAACCAATTGTGGCTGCTAAAGTAGGTGGGTTCAGCCCCATGGCAAAATGAAATAGGTCAATCCAATACTCAATTAAGTAATATAAGAGATAATTGATTGACTAAGTTAATGGAAAGGTTGGAGAAATTCGGTATATTTTAATATCAATCTATTTTTTGAAGATATTGGAGGATGAAAAGTGGTAGGTACAAGTAAAATACTTTACATAAACCGTGTGCAGAAGTACAGAGCGCCTTCCGCAGTGCACGGTTTAGGTGCTTTCGCTAAAGTGCGATACCCACCAAAGGATACACACCCTTAGATATCACAATACGCTAATATTATAAATTTCAAATTAAAAAGTATCCAAGACAATAATCTATATAAAAAAAATGTCAGAATCTGAGAGTTTACATTTTATATTTAATAATTTGGGCTTCACACGGGGGAGGTCTGCGGCCAGCCAATGAAATGTCCGTATGGCTGGTGGTGGTGACACGGGTACATAACAATAGACTAAAAGAGCCTTAAGGCCTGGAGATCACATGAACAAGCCAACCCCTCCTATAGTAATACGAGATCTTAAGAATATAGTAAATACATAATGAAATTGACTTCCTATAGAATTAAATAGTCATCTCATTTTTCCATAAATTTCGACAGTAAGCATGGTAGTCTATTGGTATTAGCTGGAGGGCCATAGTTGAGCAGTGAGCTCTGAAACTGATAATAATAATAATGATATAGCAGTGAAGAAATTTACTCACGTGAGTTAAGGTGAATTGATATGTGTAACCCAATAGCATGTATATTAAAAAGTTGTTACTGTGAATTTTAGAGCAACGAAGAAACTAGAGAGGTTTATTTATTGAGGGGTTGATTCTTTTATCAATACACGGGCTACATTTGTTTCCAGATATTAGATATCGATATAACCTTATCACCGTTTTTAGTATATTTTATATACGAATTGTTCTCTTATTTATATTGTGTTTTAGGATTAACCCATAATACAAAATAAGATACATTCCATACAGTTTCTTGTCTGCGGCTTATACCAAGGAAATTTCTTTTATGTTTAAATGATATTAATGATTTATTCAACACTAATTCTTTTACTGAAAAAGCTTATACTATACTGTACTCTACTGAGTAGTTGATTGATATTTCTACTGACTGCTGGCTATTACTGGCTATTGACCAAAATCCATAAACACAGAGATAGAAAGGGAGAAAGAGAGAAAGAGAAAAACATGCTAGAAAGTTTATATCAATGCCCATTAATGAGAGTAGCATAGTATCGAGAGCCAGTCCTGGCATGTCATAAATGTATCATTAAATCAGTATATCAGGATTTACACTCCAGTGTTAAAGTCCCAGTACTACATTACTCCTTAGATACAAGAGAATTTTACATGGATTTGTGTAACTTCCTTTACTCCATTACTAGATATAGAGTAGCATAGCCTAATTCTTATGAGTCGTCCGGAACTTTGGATTGGTCTGGAAATTGAAATAGTCAGTATAATAGTTTCTTTTTGTGGTAGAAGTACATCGAAGCAGTCGAGTTAAAAATCCGTATTATTAGTCCCAATTGTACTCTTTCTGGGCCGAGACCTCACACGTATCCCAACTCACCTTCTCCGACTACTCGGACAAGAATTAACGGCTCTTTGTTAGCGGTGGGCCTGTATACAGGCCTAATGTGTATTTTCTTTTGTAAAGCAGACAACAGTCTGGTGCTAAAGAAGAGTATTCTGATGATCTTGACCAATAAGCAAAGTTTTTTTTATTTTTTAATTCAATACTGGTGACTTCTTGTTTCCGGATTGTCTGAACACTTGTGAACCTTCCCAGAATATGCAGTTGTTCTTAAACCAGGCTCTCTGGTATTTACCCTGCACCATATAAATATATGTCAGACAATCACTTTGACCCTAAGAATGTGAACAATGGCGACAACCTTGCTCCTTTCTTAGTTTGTTATATTTGTATCTAGTGTGTTAAGTATCAAACTCATCAAGTACTAGTGTTCAGCAGTGCAATATCCAGAACTTGAATAACTTAATCAAACATATTTGCAAAGGAATAGACATTATAAATTTGATAGAGCACATTGGGTATTATAGTAGTGAAACTGTAGAATTTTAGTAGAGCACATTGTACAATATGGTAGTAGAACACATAAATTAAGTTGGAGACAAGCATGATTCTTTTGTTCTCAGTATAATCAGCCAATTGATGGCTATAGTTTGTTATTTCATTTTCATACTCCGAGAGACCTCTGCCATTAAACCTAATATACAGAATGATTCCGAGGAAATGAATTAAGAAAATGAGCTGAGAAAATGAGCTGAGAAAATGAGCTAAGAAAATGAGCTAAGAAAATGAAACTAAAAAGATGAAACAGTAAGAAAACTAAGGCCTTGGTCAAAGCTCGGCCTCGCATATCCACACCGAACCCAACTCTACCTCCGTTCTGGCAGTTCACCTACCCTCTCTGGACTATCATCAAAGACTCTACATCTAGCACTACTCAAAAAACAAGACAAAGACCAAAAATTACTCACAAACTTCCACAACTTACATAAAAATCCTTTTCCAGTACTAGAAATCCCAAAAAACACAAACGAAAATTCATGGTTACGCGGCCAGTAATGTGGAACTTATTATCTACGACACTAAGGCAACGCCATGAGCTAATTGCACCAGTATTTAGTATTCATTTCTTCCATATTTTACTTTGTAAATTTGAAAACTATATTCCTGTTATACTTTATGCAATGTAAACCGTAATTGACCATGTTCTTGGTGAAACACTCTTAAAATATTTAGACAAAAAAAAGACCGTTTGATTCCGGTAAACCGTACTGGGAATAGATCTTAACATTTTTTCTCAACACCCCGTATGGGTTAAGATAGTACTCTGGAATGGGTCTATGGGATAAATTACGATATCGAAATTACGGTGATATAGTAGTAAAATTTTGATTGGGTAGACTTGGATTTATACCGTCCTGCACAGAAGAAGAGAGAGGGACCACTATCATTTAAGACGAAACCTACAAGTGAATTTGGTTCTGGAAAAAAGGGATTGTAGAACTGTCAATTCAGGCATAGTACGATTCTAGGCTTAAAATCCGCTTATGGAAGTTGTGTCCATTTACGGTAATGTAGTATCCGTTTATGGAACTCTTTCTGTTTACGGTAACTAGCTATCCGTTTATGATAACTAACTATCCGTTTATGGACTACTGTTCACTTCTTTTATGAAGTTACGTATTCCTTCCCGTCTGTTTGGACTCTTGGAATCTGTTTATGGCCAAGTCGTGCATTTCATAGATAACTAAGTCTCCTTTATTACTACATTCTGTAAGTTCTGAGTACTATTGGTTTCTTAATCGGTTGTTTATGTTTGTAAGTCGAGTTAGTCATTTGTCAGGGATGCTGCTTGACCTTCTGTTGACTGCTTCTGATATGCGCCTGCATACTTCTATTCATCTAGTTAGACAACAACATCTTTCTTGGGTCTTCGATAAACTCCTTGATGGTCTTCAAGAAGGTCACGGCCTCACGACCGTCCAACACACGGTGGTCGTAAGTCAATGCAATGTACATCATTGGACGCGACACGATTTGTCCGTTGACAGTCACGGGTCTCTCCTTCACTCCGTGCAAGCCCAACACGGCAGTTTGGGGCATGTTGATGATGGGGGTTCCGTACAAAGAACCGAAAACGCCTCCGTTGGAGATGGTGAAGGTTCCACCGGCCATGTCCTCCAACGACAACTTACCGTCTCTGGCCTTCTTACCCAAACGGGTGATCTCCTGCTCCACGCCCAAAATCGACAACGACTCGGCGTTTCTCACCACAGGCGTCACCAAACCCTTGGGAGTGGCCACGGCAATGGAAATGTCCATAAAGTCTCTGAACACCATGGTATCATTGTTCTCAATGGAGGCATTGACGGCAGGGATTTCCTTGGAGGCCAAGGCAGCGGCCTTAGAGAAAGCACCCATGAAACCAAACTTGATGCCGGTCTTGTCCAACACCTCGTCCTTGTATAATTTTCTCATCTCCATGATGTTGGACATGTCCACCTCATTGAAAGTGGTCAACGAGGCGGCAGTATTCTGCGACTCCTTAAGACGCTCTGCGATTCTCAATCTCATTCTGTTCATCTTGACTCTCTCTTCGCTTCTGGAGAATGCAGTGAACGACTCCGTCTCCTTGGTCTCCTTCTTAGGTTCCTTAGTCTCCTTCTTGGGTTCCTTAGTCTCCTTCTTAGGTTCCTTAGTCTCCTTCAGTTCCTTAGGCTCTTCTTTTGTCTCCTTGGTCTCCTCCTTAGGCTCGGCCTTCTTGCTGCCGCCCTCGGGTGCAGCGCCCTCCTCAATCTCGATGATCTCCTGGCCAACCTCAACGGTATCCTCTGGCTCCACCAATAATTTGGTGATGGTACCGGAAACTGGCGCATTGACCTCCACGTCGATCTTGTCGGTCTCAATGGTGGCAATGCTGTCGTCCTGCTGAACGTAGTCTCCCACTGCATACGAAAAGCTAGACAACGTTCCCTCACTGATGGACTCGGCCATTTCGGGCACCTTGACGGTGGTCGAAGCAAATCTGTGGAACGTCATGCTGGGCATGGCCGTGAATTTGGGGGTTTGGACCGTGGTTTTGCTCACAAACGTCCTAGCGGCAAGAAACGTGCTTTTCACGGCGGGATTTCTGGCGATTCTAGAGCCAGCAGTGGGCAAACTGCGGGAATTGCTTTTTATGGCTCTCGACAACATTTTGATTATGTAGTATGTTGTGTGTATTTAGACGTCGCAACTGGGGGTAGAAAAGGTAGTTGTACGGATGTAAAGTTGGATTGCTGATTGGCTTGGTTTTTTTTTCTTGAGAAATGTCGCACCTTAGTCTGCGTGGGGCATCCGAGAAATCCCGGGGCAGCCAATGGGTGCGCGCCAATTTATGAGCGCCGCTTTGCGACACTGATCCGGGGACTCGGCGGTCAGGGGGACTGTAGGTCCGGGTGATGCGTGGTTCCGGGGGTGCGCCTGGGCCGGATTGCCTGGTCAGATTGACCGGATGTTCGCTCAATGACTCTCATCACTCCCCGCTTGTGTCGTGCAGGACTACCCTCGGACTCTGCCCGGCTTCCGTGCATAAAATCCGTACACCAACAAATGCCGTGCTGGCAAAAAAAACACTATACCTGATTTCTGGTTGAAGCCCGTTACAGAACGAAATTAGAGATACAGTTGCCCTAACAAGTTATGTCACAAAAAATCAAAGAAAAAAGAAAAGCCCGACGCGGGGGTCGAACCCGCAACCTTGAGATTAAAAGTCTCACGCTCTAGCCATTGAGCTAGCCAGGCAGCTTTTGAAAAAAAAAGATTTAAAATAAACAATACTAAAGGAATACCACAAAAGGGCCTTTTCTACAGTCAAAATCTTCATAACTGAAACGCCTCTCAAAAAACCTGGTGTAATTTCTACCTGGCCGTCTCGCCAGCTCCTCGAGAGGGATGAGAATGACTTGTTTATTTACTTCCGCATTAGGATATGACTTGCGTGCTACCCCGATATTCCGATACATGCAGGTCGTACATTAAAGGTAAAGTAAATGAACTATATCGGGAAATTTGAGTCGGACCTTTAAGCCAATGCACCTTTCATTTGGATCCAAGCCTTATAAGTTAGCGTTGGAAATTCGAGGAGAAAGTTTAGGCCAATAAATCCGGCATATGCCAGCCGAAACGATCTGAAACAAGCCTGAGACAAGCCTGAAACAATCCTGAAACATCACCATATACCCAAATGGAACTGATAATAGGAGATGATTCGCGGTTTGAATATGAAAAACAAAAACCCAGGAAACGGTCTCGGAACACGACACCCACGGAAACGGCCAGGTTTGAAGCCCGGCTACCTCCATACCCCTCCAGCACAATCCGAGGGTTCCAGGATTCATTCCATGAGCCAATCACAAGAGAGCAACATATACCTCGGCAACATGTTCGGTATAGTATAAATAAGGCACTTCCGGCTAGGCCAGCCCCTTCTCCACGTGAGTTTGCCGAACGGATAAGGGGCTCTGAGGGAGGTGGTGTTTATTCCGGGGAGAACGTCTATTCCGGGGAGAAAAACGTCTATTCCGAGGGCACTTATGATGTCAGCTCTGTCGATCTTCCTCCCGCGCTTCAACCTTCTGACTTTTTCGCCAGTTCAGGAGATGGCATGAATGATGCAGTATGGGGTCGTGTACTCCGAAAACCACTAATCCAGATCCCAAAACGGAAGCGTCACGTGACCCCCGGCCAAGATCTTGGCCCCATTTTCGCCGACTCCAGTGATCATTATCACGCCTTCACTGCAATTAATCTTTTGGACGTGGCCCAAATTGTCTTTGCTGCTATCATCATTGCCGTGTCCTGCATACAGCTCACGAGGGACCAGTTTATCAGCCAAAGTGTATACCGGTACTTCATTGCCGTGGGAATTCTTTCCATGTTAGGAGCCCTTTCAATCCTCTTCAAGCTAGTCCGAGTGGAAAAGATGAAGAAATGGGCCGTACTTATCTGCAGTACCCAGTGTCTATTCGGGGCCATTGCATTTACCCTCTCGATATTGTACTTGACAAGCCACTGCCAAGCAAAATCAAGCACGTGCAACCAGCGTCGAACCATAGCCGCCTTCAATACATTCCTGTTCGTCACGTGGCTAGTGGAAATGGTGGTGTACCTGGCGGTGTACTGCATATCAGCACGGTCTGAGCGCACGTGATCTTCTGCGAACAAGGTATATTTGCACCCATTTAGCCTGGAGCACAGATATTTCCACTCCACCTTCTTTGCACTTATCATCGCTTTAATGAAACCTTTGACAGCGCTATTTCCCCTCGGAATTGCCTTTTCGTTGTTGATCCCCCTGACGTTTCACAACAAGGGGGCACTGGATGGGGTTTCAAACCTCCGGATTCACAAATCCGATTTCTCTCCGGTCATTTGGGTCGCAAAGAGAGACCAGTTGAACCGGGATCAAAACGGCAACTATGTTGGCGATGTAGTCCCAATCGGGGGCTCTGTTCCCGAAAGCGGGAAGGCTCAGGCTCTACCCCAGAGTGGACAACTTCCTGAAGCAGGCCCAGTTCCCCAAAATGGACCGAATCCTTCCCAATTGGGACCTGCTCCCCAAAATGGACCGAACCTTTCCGAATCGGCGCCTGTTCCTGTTCCTCAAAGTGAAATGAATCCTTCTCAACCAGTGCCCGTTTCCGAAAGCGGAATGAATCCATCCGAAAAGGCTGCCCCTCAAAGTGGACCGAATCCTTCCCAACCGGGGCCTGTTCCCCAGAACGGAATAAATCCTTCCGAATCTGGACCAGTTCCCCAAAGTGGACCGAATCCTTCTGAAAATGCAGTTCCTCAAAGTGGACAGATTTCTTCACAACCAGTGCCCGTTCCCCAAAACGGAATGAATCCTTCCCAACCAGTGCCCGTTCCCCAAATTGGACCAAATCCTTCCGAAAATGCAGTTCCTCAAAGTGGACCGATTCCTTCACAACCAGTGCCCGTTCCCCAAATTGGACCGAATCCTTCCGAAAATGCAGTTCCTCAAAGTGGACCGATTCCTTCACAACCAGTGCCCGTTCCCCAAAACGGAATGAATCCTTCCCAACCAGTGCCTGTTCCCCAAAATGGACCGAATCTTTCCGAATCTGCGCCAGTTCCCCAAAGTGGACCAAATTCCTCCCAACCGGGGCCAGTTCCCCAAAACGGAATGATTCCATCCGAAAAGGCTACTCCCCAAAGTGGCCAGAATCTTCCCGCAAAGGACTCTAACGTCGAACAAGTACCAATTCTTTCTCGAAATCTCCCTTCAATTGACCCTGGCTCCTCGATGGTACATGCGCAGAATATAGACCTCGACGAAGACCCAACTATTTTTGCACAAGGTGAGAAGTGTGAGACAGAAACGCCCCTCTATCCTAAAACAGACTCCAAAGACTCCACAGATTCGGACAAGTCAGATTCGGACAAATCAGATTCGGACAAATGTGAATCAGACAAATCAGAATCAGACAAATGTGAATCAGACAAATCAGAATCAGATAAATCGGAATCAGACAAATCAGATGCGGACAAATGTGAATCAGACAAATCAGAATCAGACAAATGTGAATCAGACAAATCAGAATCAGATAAATCGGAATCAGACAAATCAGATTCGGACAAATCAGATTCGGACAATTCAGATTCGGACAATTCAGATTCGGACAAATGTGAATCAGATGAATCTGAAAAAGATCAATGTGAAACAGAGAAAATCGAAACAAAGCCTGAATATCACGAAGGAGGCTATTGTGACCCCAAAACATTAAGAGCCATTCATGGAAAACAGCTCCGAGACCTCCTTCGGTTTTATGCCACGCAGTCCCTCAAAACAAAACAAGAAATGATTCTTCTCTACCTTCGTCTTGTGGAGAGATTGGTTGTTGCGAAACTTAACAAAAAAGCCGAGTATATTTCTCTGTGGGATTTCGACGAGTTTGAAAAAGGCAGGGCCAAGTATATCAAGCATAAAATTTCCAAATTTCTCCGCTCAAAAACAGGCTCACTCTTGGATAAGGTTACCATTCCTTTCTCGCTCTCTATCCGGGTTCTTTCCGGCATAGCAGAATATATTCGAAGTGGCAAGCAAATCGACTCGAAATCCTTCTCCGACGAGAAGGTTTTGGGCCAGCTCTGTGACCACATATCATGGTGCCCCGAGATGGCCTCTGCAGGTCAACCAGCCACCTTGTCCACCCTCAAGAGTTATAGAGTGTACTCTGTCTTTGACAAGCTTTTTGGCCGGTACACGCAAGATGCAGCGGAGTCGGGGTTGGGAAAACGGAGCACCGATGACGACGACGAAGATCCCTTCATGTACTCTTTTCAAAGAATCGACATCAAGTACTCCGAGCCTGAAAGTGAGCTCAAACGAGTCTTTGAAGCCACTGCCCGCTCGCCGGCATACACAGAGGTGTACGACTCTTCCGTACATGCTAAACGTGACGACTGTGTGCCGGTGACGTGGTACAATGTGTTCCACCACAGCATCTTTGGGAAGCCCAAGTTCTGTCACACTTAGAAACTGTTTTCAGCAGCATAGCTGACTAGCTATTAATTCACTAATCATTGCTTGTAATCCAAAAAAAAAAAATCATAGTTGCAATCGCTTAAGGTCAGCCAGGTAATAAGTCGTAATGGTCCCGTTATTATATTAAGAGATCAGCTTCAATCGTCAATGTCTTATAATCCATTTTTTGTTTTTCAATGCTTTCTATGGTCGTCCAATGTTCTTCAGTGTCTATCAGTATCTTCAAATACTCTTGGATTGTGGTTGAATGTTTGGATGTTTTGTCGGGCGATTTGGAAAGCCCATTTGAAAGTTCAGTTTATCGATAATTGAGCAATTCAACAGATATTCAAAGGAGTGCGATGATTTTGACCTGATAAGGAGAGTACTTGAAATAGCTCCTCATAACATGAATTTTTATTCTAGCAGATCCTCCTCTTCGAATTTCAGTCGTATAATATAAGGGCGTGTTGATTTTTGAATATTTGATGGAGACTTGGATCTCAAGCCCAAGAAGTAGTGATGAAGTTGAACTTATTGTTGGAATTGGCCGGTGACAATCACTGAATGGTATTAGAAATTTTAAGCAAGTATTCACCAAGTTCAAGAAAAAACTCCCAAACCGGTAATGTTTTCCAACACCGTCATCATAAAGCTCATAATAAATAGGGGCTATAGAATCGTAAAACTCCCAAAGAACTAGAACATGAATTCGAGGAAATAGTCAAATAGAAGGAAAGAAGGTCGATTCAAGCGATAGTAACCACCTAGAAAATCTGGAGACTTTTGGCTCCCCAAAACCTTCGAGGAACTCAAAGAAACATAAAAAAATTATCCAGGCGTTAAAATGAAAAATGAAAAATTATCTGTACATTTATATACGGGGGATGTGCGGTCTTTTATATATATTCGCGAAATATGCAAGCAATGTTTCATCTTTTGCAGCCATGCGCCCGCACACATATAAAGCGAGCCTTCGCACCTTCCCAGGGAAATCCAGCATTATCACAAGAAAAAATGTCCTCCTTTTCTATATAAATATTCATCCCCCCTTCGGATTACCAATAAACAAATTAACGGATTTGAACTATCACCAGGAATAATGCCAGTCCTATTATCAAAAAAATTATACCACCTACCAGAAAAATCATATCAGTCCTATTAGAGCAGGGAAAGACAGATGAGTTACGGCCGGACGCTTTTTATGACTTGAAACATGCATTAGACCGTGACGATGGTTTAAGGGCCTTCAAATTATTCTTGGAGGAGTTTCTAGCCAAGCAGGGCCAGAAGGTGATTGGGCGCATGACGAATCTTAAAAGCAAAATCAAGGTCGCCGAGTTCTGTGCGTTGTTGGAATAATTTCCTTTTGTCAACCGGAGGCTCTTAAAGTTCATGCCGTGTTCCATCATTTTTTCAGAGCCACAGTTTATTGATGCAGACCTCAACATCAACCATATTTCAAGCCATGGCTCAGTGTCAACCCCAAGAGTCAATTGCATAGTGTCGCTGGGAATAATTGGGATCCTGATGTGTACCAGTCCTATTCCAAAAGGCTCATGCCAATCTGTTCAATCTATGAAGCATGATATTCTGGTTTTCTGGGTTTCCATTAGTATCCGTCAGCTTCTAGAATCAGTCTCGTTTTAGCATCAATTCCTCATCTTACCCAAGAACTACTGAAAATGCTCATGCTATATCTACTGAGAGCCCATGATATATCTACCGAGAATATATTTGGATTTACAGAAAGTACCCTCAGGACCACCGAAAAATGCTATCAAACAGAATTTTTCTTTCATATCATTTCCCCAAGCTTTTTAACAAAGTATCCTTATTATTCCAGGAAAGATCCTACCAGACTGCTATCTTACCATTAGCAAATTAGCTTTTTGCAGCCGTCCAGCCATTCATTCAAGATTCAATCATCCATATTAATCAGCCAGTGACAAATTCAAAAACCATAATCAAACTATTCTTTTTAACTCCAGAATTCTATATTCATATTTATGGTCGACGACATAGCCATAATTTATCCACTCAAAATTAGTTCATCCACTATTCATGTTCATTGATGAGTGTCCATTCCCGTTCAGCATCACTAGAATTCTATAACAACATAAGGCCAGTTATGAATTCAAGAATCGTGTCCTTGTGATTCCATTACCCCTACAAACATTCAGTCAACCCTTTTTTTAATGGAAAAACACCATAATTCGATCATCACTGAATATCAGAAATATCCACATGTCAATTCAAGATTATAATATGATGCAACGAACCCAGAATCCAGAACAAGATCCACTATTCAGATCAATATCTAGTTTCCAGATCTCATACTAGATTATAAAAAAACAAAACCACCATTTGTCGATTCCAAACCTTCATTGATATTATGACTACTAATAAAAATCCAAATATGCACTCCCATTACGTCCAGTCAAAAAATAAATTGCATTCTATTCCATCTCCAGCCCCGATACCAGGATGCATCCTGGTCCTGCTTTCACCACACCAGAAATCAAAACCAATTACAAGTCAATACTGATAATTCGTTTTTATTTGAAAATCCTATTTCCGTTATCAACTGCTTGACCTCCAAAAGTGTCCACTTTATTTTGCCAATCAGATGAAGTTATGAGTATTCATGAATACAATATAATAACGTGGTACTAATCTAGATAAAAATGGTCTCATTGAAGCTACCAATCTTATCAAGAGTTTACCAGTTTTTCAGGAAAATTGAGAAGGAGAAAGAAGTAGTACAGTAGCTTAATGTGAAATGAATTTAGTTCTTGGAAAACGATTCCTCATATGGACTTAGGAACTGAAAGACCATGTCCTCAAACAGGCCCAGAAAAAAAATGCTCTCATGCTAAATAATCTAACAATGACTAAGGTCATGGACTTGCTCGGCAATTCACCAAATGTCCATCCTCAACTAGACATCAACATCTCTACGTCAAGACAAACCATGAAATCAGCTAAAAAGCAAATCATGACTTTGACTAGAGATAATCTCTCTTGGGGCCGGAATGATAATTTCCTTCTTTGTCGTGCTGCATCGACTTGAAGTTCTGGTATGCATTGGTTGAGTTACCCACAATTGTCGACGCAGGCTGTTGGGGTTCATCTGCATCCAAGAACGATGACTTGGAAAACTCCCCATTGTTGTATGCTCCTTGGTATCCTTTATATTGATTGGCAGAATCTTCGTCGAGGGAGTCAGAATCAACATACCGGGCATTCTGGGCGTTTTCATGGCCCTTCATGGCACTGGCACCCAAAGCAGCCAATTCGATATCATCAGCTCCTTCGAGGTTCTTCTTCTTTCCTCCCAAACGAGGCAAGAACGAAACACGGTCATCCTTCATGGGCTGGTACCGCGCATCAGGATTCTTGTATACCAATGCCAACACGCACGTGACTATGGTGAAGATAAGCAAGAACAACGCAAAGACGGCATTCAACACGAAATACACCACGGCCATCACCGACGAAACCACCTGTGGTTGTTTGAACACATAGGAGAAGAACATGAAGAACAAAGCATTGATGGTGTTGATCACAGCAATGGTGATGTTGAACGCATTGGTTCTCTTGTCCATGAAAGGTCTCTTCCAGCAAAGAGTCACACAATAAACAATCTCAATGACAAAGACAATCACCGACTGGACCTTTCCATGCTGTTGCAACACTGCAACAAACAAGCACTTGGAGAACACGTACAATAACGTGATGAGCACGAAAAAGTAGCAGTCGGCCCGGAACTGCACATAGATAAAGCCGAACTTATTCAAGAAGACTCCATCGCCATACAAGAGGTAGGCGGGGTTCTTGTGGTCTCTAACGGACCGACGGCCAAACAGTAACACTCTTATGGCTGCATATCCCAACAATCCTATCACCACGAGGAACAAGAAAGCGGCCACCACCACCAAGCCTGCAGAATCGTGAGTAGTGAATTCCCACAATGGAAAAACAACGAGTTGAGGCAATGCCACCAAAAGAAGTCTGTAAAGAGCACCTTTGATGATGCTCAGCCAATGTTGTCTATATTCATTGAACTTGCCAGTATGCATGATGTTGGACCGGATGCAGATCTCCACCAAAGCCTTGAAGAAGGTCATGCACACAATGAGGATGAACATGAAGAAAAGCAAGAACATGATAGAGGTCATGAACAAATCAGTGATCTCAATCTTTGCAAGGTATGCGATTCTCTGGATACCACGCAAAATAAGAATTCTAGTTCCATCCGTGGCCTCCTTCTCATTAGTGGTGTATAGGGTTGAATTCAAGCTATCGTTTTGCAAGAAATCGTCATTGTCCACGGCAATAGACACTCTTTTCACGAGATTAGAAACAATGGCAGTCTTGGCAGGTGTACCGAAAACATTCGACAAAAATCCAAGGCCACGCTTGACTTTTTGCACGGAAACAGAGATTTGGGGGTTGACCAAGATACTCGTGGGCACTCCGCCCGTAGCTTGCAAGTACCAGTTGGCGATTTTCTGGACAAAAGCCACCTTAATAACACCCAACGACCACTGGAAATTCTGGGACCAAGCAGCAGCAATAGGAGGAACACGGGCAACGGCCAACATGGAGGTGATGGCCAAAGACTGGAAGTACACGAACAACGACATGGAGTTGGACGAGATATGAGCAGCAGTACTGGAATGACCAATCACGGAAACAATTCCCGAAGTGACCAAACCCAAACCGGAAATGGCAGCAATGGGCCATGCTGCATACTTGGTCTGGACGGTTTTTCCGTTATCCACCACAGCCTCCACACAGGCCAAATCCTCGTTAGTATCGGTGTCGAACATGACAAGCCTCACACGAGCATCCAAGTCTGGAATAGTATAAGCAATACCAGGGATCTGCTTGATGATGTCATCGGAAAGGGTGTGTTGGAGTTTGAAGTCCAAGTGACCCGAGGTCAAGGGACAAAGCTCCGTGAAGCCCAAGTCACAGAGCTCGATGGACTTTTGAATCACGGTAAGACCATAGGCAATCAACTTGACATTAAGACCAATCTTAACGTTGTTGATGTTAGAAATGGCCTTAATGTTAAACGTGACGGAGTTGTTGTTTTGGAGAAACTTGACATCAAGATTGGACGCCCAGAACTGTGAATTGTCCATACATGTTAATAGGGAATTTGCCTGAAGGTAATTCTGGGCATTGGAAAACGCCAAGAGGAAAAAAAGCGGAAGAAAAGAGAACTTCATGTTGGCAGACTGACTGGGATAAACAGTCTAACGGGATTCTCAACTGGAGCTGGCCTTAAACGGAACTGAAGCTGATCTGACGCTGATCTGACTGAAACCGAAAGAGAGCCAAAAGTTGACTGTTTAAAAAACCAGGATGGAGAAAGTGTGCTAGTACCGACGAGGCTCGGAAGGTACAGAAGTGGAGATACAGCGGGAACTGGGAAGAAGTCTGGGAAGCGATTGGGAGAGCAGGGAGTTAGGTTGTGTTTTTTTAGCCCAGACGAGGCGCGGCGGCCTGCACATAGGGCCAAGAAAATGCTGGGGCACTTGGCGCGTTATATGCAGGAACACGCCGCAGCACTTGCTGCATTCGCACAATGCCCATCGTTGGATGTAGGTTCTGCTTCGGTTAACGACTTGGTTTGGGTGCAAAGCTGTAGTTATAGCTAGGGTGTACGGGCCTGCATGAGATGCACGGGTCGGCGTTTGCTGTACGGGTTTCCAGCCCCGGCCAATAAGTCCTGCACCTTTTTGTCGGTTCCACTTTTGATCTCCTGGGTATATGCCAGGTCACATTTCCTCTTTTGAGATTACCTGCCAGATTTTGCCGACACTTTCTGCCGACATTTTTTCCTGTATAGTCCCCAGCTGGAATATACGGGTTGAAATCCCCCCTTCAGTTTTTTGTAGGAGCTAAATTTGGTTTTATTAGAGTGCTTAATTGACATGGACGCTTAGATCTAAACCACGTCTTATATGCAGTCTCACACAATTAGTTTATTTTTAGAACATCTCCGACAAACAACATACTACCGCGGCCTAAAGTTTCCAAGAGCATATAAATTCACTTACTAGAAATTTGTTTGAGGACCTTTTTTGACCATTTTTTTATTGTTGTACTGCAGATAAAGCGTCTGGCCCTGGTATGCACCACCAAAGCTGCTGCACCCGTACACCATCAATCGAGCTAAAATGCAATCAGTCAAGCCTAAACCAATTAGTTATGAAAACTTTTTCATTAAACTCAGTGTTTTTTCCTATCGATGTGTATGAAACGGTACCTGTTGAGTGAAGTGCGGTCACGTGACTCGTCTCACACTATATACAGGATTAATGACATATTCATATTAAACTCATGATTATTCTTCAAAATACCAAATGTATGGTCACATAATAGAATGCAACCAGGAAATCTATCCCATGATCTACTGATCCTTTTCGAAAAACCCGCACACCAGACATCTTAAGTTTATAGCCAGGAATAAAAAGATATATATATATATATACGATAGCTTTAATTAGTGGATTACTGTTAATGTGTATTTGAAATAATTGATGAATGTCTTGTCACGTTCACCTCAATCCTGGCTTAATATGGAATTCCGTTGGTAAGCCTCTGGAACTCGTCGTAACCCGTTGTATAGAAACTCTCGTAGGATTTCCGAATCAAGCCCTTAAAGAACACGGCCGCATCCTTTTCGCTTTTGGTGGGCACAAACCGCTTGCGGAGCTTCTTGACTGTAGTTTCCTTGAAACACGGAAGCCCGCTCTCCAACATGGGGGTCACACACCGAACAATGGTTTCCATGTATGGCCGACATGCAAGGTAGCCCTTGATACAGAGCTCTTCGAAACGGCAGAACGCCTGTGTATTGTTGGAACCTCCCAACACCATCACCATCTCCTTGGTGAGCTTGAACGGGGCCACTTCAAACTTGACTCCTCCGGGCACGATATCAAAGCAGAACCCAAAGTCAATGTGCAAGATATTGCCATGCTCATCATACATAATGTTTCCGTTGTGTCTGTCCTTGAACTGGAGGATAAACGAGATGATGGAGTACGCGGCTAAAGACCGGATGAGGTTGTTGCGGGCCTGCTGGAACTCGATGGACGACTCCGGCCCGAACTTGGTGATGTAGTACTCATAGAGCCCGTTGACTGCTTCTCTTCCCAACATGTCACGGGACGTCAGATTGGGCAACACATCAATAACTCCACACCCCGGAGCCGTTGCCGTTACCCGATATGGAAACACGTAAAGATCCAAGCCGGCATTAAGCCAGATGGTCCGGAACACCGAGATCAACTGGAGGGCCAACACGTCTTGTCTGCAGTCGTCACCCACTTTGAAAATAGCACTCTGCCATTTTTCCTGTTGGAGTTTAAATGGCCGGCCATAATCGTCCACATGCTCCACGTCTTTTTTGATTTTGAACGTGGCCAAAAACGGAGCCTTGGCGTGCAGCTGCAACGGTTTGCCTGATTTGCGGTTGATATCCACCAAAACCCCATCCGGGTTGCTGGGAAGGTACACGCCCTCCTCCAACATAATGGAGCTCATCTCCTGGTCAATCTTGACCTTCTTTTCCGCCTTGGATTTCTTGATGTACGGCTTAAGCTTGCCCGAAATGGAAGTCACCTTCTCAAAGAACCCAAACTCTCGATGGTAGAACAGCAAATCGTCTTCGCTCATATTGTGGAGCATCTGCTTCTGGATCCGGTCCAAAGTTGGCTTTAACGCATCGGGTTCCGTGGAATCCTCATCCTTGTAGCTATTGGCCATCATGTTCCAGATGATCTGGTGAGCAAAAAGACTCAGGACTCGAGCGGTTTCGAGGATGAACCGCAGCACATAGCCCTTTATATCGTACCGGAGCAGCTGCACGATCTGAGGCACGTAAAAGAACGTAAGGTTGACGTCATGGTGCTCGAGCGACCGCATGGTGTACTGGAGAACAAAGGCGTTTTTGCCGAAAGGAGGCAAGAAAAGCGAGATGGCGTCGATGGGCGAGAGAGGATCCCAGAAAAGCAAGTGGTACGACGGCATGGTGCTTCCACTATTGATGCCGATGAAATACTGGATTGCATCGGCATAGTGCATGGCCGGAACCGGGTTTTCACAGATCAACGCCTGGAGAGTCTCGTCCAAGTTGCGGATCTTGTAGCGATGGGCCAAGTTGACTGCCAATTGGGGGTCGATGTCGTATGCACTCCGAAGCAGTGATTCCTTGACTCCCAGAGCTCCATGCACGGCCTGGCCCTTGATAAATTGGCCCTTGGTATCGTGAGGGTTATTGGGCTTGAGCCATACACTTATCTTGGAGATTTCGTCGTCCAAGAAATAAAGGAGAAGCAGTTTCTTTTCTCCAAGCGCAGTCCGTCCAAACGTCAGGGTTTTCTTAACCAATTCAGCAACCTCTTCGAGAAGTGTATAATCCGCCTTGATCTTTAATAGATTGGACCCAAATGGGTAATGTGAGCCGGCCTTGAACCACGAAAGTGAGCTATCGAGAAGAACCTCGGTGATCCGGCCACAACTCCGGGACCCGATTTTCTCATGGTAATTCAAAAGGTCATAGCCAAAACGCACCAATTGAAACCTCACAAACCGGGCGTACGGGTGTAAGCTTCCATGGCACACGTTTTTCAAGCCCTTGACCACAAACCGCGTGAAAAGCTTCAAAAGATGGTCGCTCTGGTTCATGGTGGCCTCGAAATTGGACGTCATCAACTTGATGATTTCCAGATGCGGCTGAAACAACTTGTCCACGGCCTGAGCAAGCTTGGAAACCATTTCAAAATCGCTGGGGGCATACTCCATCTTGCTGAATGCAGGATCCACAAAGTCGTGTTCCCGAGAGAAGATCCCCACTCGATCGTCGATGGAATGCTCCCAATGTTTGCATATTTCCGACATCACCAAAAGGGCCAAATGGGGTCTTTCCTCCATGACTGCACCCCAAATGGCCACGGCGGAAACCATGCAGTCGGAGTCAAACACGGCAAATGGAATTTCCACCAAATACCGTACCAACTCCGCCAAGTTGCTGTCCTGCACCAAGGCATACCCTGCAAGTTCACTCATTACATCCAAGATCTTCTCCAAGGGCACGTGGCTATCCGGCACAGCAACCACGCCAAGAAGTTGGCGCACTTGGGTTCTCAACTGGTGAAAAGCCAGTGCAGCTTTTTCTTCGCTTTCAAAAGACACCCGTTCCATAACATCCGAGATGAAACTGGATCTCCACGTTAATTGGGTGATCACCGGAGGCATCAAGTTGTGCAGAGAGTCTCTGGAGGATCTGGGGAGATGGACTAATTCCCGGTCGGTAGGACCTATGGAGCCGGCCATTTCCAACGCGAACGAAGTTCCAAATTTGACCGTGCTGGCCTGGAACCGGTCCGAGCTTGCAATGTACGACTGAATCAAGCTTTTGGTGTCCAGATTGCACTTTAAAAGAAGGATTTTGAGCCACACTTTGCACTTATCGTGGAACCGAGTGAAGGTGTCGTGCCTCCAGGTGTTTGAATCGGGCAAACGCAACTTGACCCCCGTCAATTTGGCCGTGAAGATAAATGTGGGGTTGTATTGGTTGATTTCGGCATCCACCACACTATCATATAACAAGGTCAAGAGGTCAAAAAGAGCAAACAAACTGCGCTGGTGACAGAGCGACGATGGGATCTTCCGGATGATGTTATCGGCACACTGGAAAGCCGCCTGTTGCAAATCCGCCAATCCATGACAACAAGAAGTCAAGATATGGGTCAACTGTTCTGCTATATTTGTAGCTGAAAATTGTTTATCGGCCCCACAATTGACCAATCCAATATATTCATTGTTAATTTCGTATGCCACGGCCCCCAAGTACTTGTCTATACCACTGGTTTTGACCGAAGGGTCCAGATAATAATCCAAAACCGTATGGCAGTCGCCCGATTTCACCCGTAATGACTCCACAAACACTGCAGCAGCCAAAAACATCAACTTGGAGTATGACATTGTACGGGGAACCTCAAAGATATCTCCAGCAATGTGACGGTGGTCCTTGACGTTATGATTGGACAGACCTCTCTTGAGCACAGTGTTCAAGTCCAAGGATGTTTCAGTTTTGTTCCAGGACGTTTCCGACGCCAACGGCGGCGTGCTATATGCAATCTTCAGCAATACCGAATCATAGGTCTTGGCGTGGACGGAATTGGCCGAGTATCCGTGCACCACCATGTTGAACCAGATATTGCGGAAGAGGTTCATCACGTGCCGGTCCTTGATCACCAAAGGATTTTCGTCTGTTTTAACCTCAGGCAACAACTGCGCCAATGGCCGGAGGTAGAGGGCGATTTGTGCTCCCACAGCACTGATCTCGTTGTGGGACCGGTGGTGGTCCAATTCCTGCACATCACCCTGGCTGATTATGGCACTCAACATCTCCAGCAAGTACACGAAATAAAGTGGATGAATATCTTCCGACAGCAAATTGGATTTCGTTTTGAGATCCAAAGCCAAGTCCACTCGAGAACTTTCAATCATAGCCAAAAGTTTCGGTTGTTTTGCATGGTGGGCCTCCATCGTCAACGAGTGAAGAATACGAACCATCACAATGAATTCCCGTTCAGGTAAGTAAGGCCCACAGGTGACCATACCTTTCAACAAAAAAGGAGCCACTGTGGTGTTCATTTTGTTTGTTTTCTGCGACAAAATCGACACTGCCAAAGTACTCACACTTTCATCCTCACATGCTCCCACCACTTCAGTAATAGCAGTCACCGCATTTTCACACACTTTGCTATACTCCAGCTCATTGAAGCTGGGCTTGATTTCTTTTTTGGAAATCACGCTATTTCTTCTCAGAACCGTATTATTGCGAATAAGCCGGTTTGGGTTGGCATATTCCACGGCTTTCTCAAGTTGCTCTCGCGAAGTCCGGTTAGGAATCACGGTGCCTCTGCGGGACCGAGCCTGCAATTGCAAACCATCGTTGCCCACAAAGAGAAGATTTGTCAATGCATAGATGGTGGTGACCACGGAATCCTGCGAGAGAGCCTTGCTGGCAAGCCCAAAACTCTTGGAAATAGAAGCACATTGCACCGAAGCCAACGCAGGATTGGCCACCAACGAGGTAAAGGCTCGTGTCAACGACAGACCCACGGACGAGTCCTTAAGGACCAAAATGGCACCCAATTGGATGAGGGTCGTGCCAAGGTGGAAATCTAACATGATATCATAGATTCCCACGCATCTGCAGAAGATATCGTGAATAATCAGAAGATCCACCACCTCGGAAAACACGCCACACGTGATCACCAGCAAGAACTGTGCTTTGGCCATATACCCAAGGCGTAAGCGAGCCAAAGACGAGTACACCACATAGTCTTCGCCTGCATCCAAGTGCTGTAACTTCTTGAGTGCCAGTTTAGCGAGGTCCCTAACCAATTCGGAAGAGAAATCAGTCATTCCCCCAATAGGACGACTTTTTCCATTTGGAAAGCTTTTCCCATTTAAAAGAGTTTCCCCATTATGAAGACTTTCTTTAATTGAAAGGTTTCCACTGGCATTTCCATTCAAAGCCGGACTTATACTTTCCTCTTCTGGACTGATCTCTTCTGTATCCTTAGGAGTACATGAATCCATGAGCTTTTCCATAAGAGGAAGGTCATTCCCGGAAGTACCAAAGTAGGCCTGGCCAGTAACAGCTGCCAAAATGTCAGCAAGAAGCTTGACGTAGTAAATTGGAGCCAAATCCTGTGCTAAAACATGGTCGTGCATAAACACAGGAATATGCATCAGGTATGACTGTAACGCCATCAAAAAGTCCTCATTATCCACACACGAGTCCAAGAAATGAAGAACTTTGATGGAGGATTCGGCCACGGTGAAAAAATCGGGCTTTTGGGCCAACACTTTCATGAACCCCATAAGTGCCAAGTAGTGCGAAGCTTCCAACGATGCCGAATTCATAAAGAAAGAGTTGAGGAAGTCGGAAAACGCTGAGATTACTTCGGAACCAAGACCAGCTGTTTTGGCAAGGTTAATAAGCGCCAGGGTCAAATCGGAGCCCAAAACCAACCAAGGAAGTGTATTTTCGCCCACAGCAGCGTAAACAGCAGCGGAAAAACGCTGTTTGGGCAATTCAAGGAGGTAGACGCGGAACTTCAGAAGAAGGTCCATGGAGTAGGCTGCAAACCCCCTTCTTTGGGCCTCCAAAGGCTCCTGGGTGGCCTCACATAAGGCATGTAACATCTCAAACTCGTCAAGAGACATGGCCACATCTTCAAGGCCAGATGGCTGCAAGTCTTGAGCCACGGTGGCAAACATCCCTTTTCTGGGGGTGTTGGGGGCGTAAAGATGGCTTTTGGGCGTGTTGGGCTTGGATACGTAGTCTTTTCCGGCATATGGAGAGGAAGAGCCCATATTTTCATCGAAAGAGCCGGAAAAATCAGTGTTTTCATCGATCGAGCCACTAAAACCACGGTTCTCCGTGGCCAAATGAAGCCGGGCCAACCTTTTATAGGCGTCGCCTCGGATATTCATGCCTGAGGTCATTTGGAAGGAAGGATGTATCCTAGTAAGGTTGGAAAGGGATGATTTCTGGGGTCAGTTTTAGGTCTTTTCGTGTGGAGATTACACCAATAGATAGCTAGAGGTTCGTAGATTCCAATGATGTGACCCGTTTGCAATTATCTTCAGTATGAAGAGATTTAAAGAATGAAGGGTAGATGCCGAAGCAAAACGATAAGGTGATGAAAAAGGAAAGAGCGATGCAAGGGCCAAATTTCAACAGGTTGAAGGAGCCTAAAACGCTTCTGATTGGCTAATTATCAACACTCAAACCACTTTGAATTCCTATAGAAAGCTCTTGTCAGTGGAAATACTCTGCAGTGGTAGTCGAGAGAGAAATTCGAGCGGACGCGCCTGCCTGCAGGACCACCGGGGTTTTAAAGTATCACATGAATTCCCCGAATTTCGTGAGTAGCCTGTTTATGTGCAGGCACATATCCGGATCTCCACCTGCAATTTGGGCGCGAGCCTGTGCAACCTCGGAATGCCCTCGGTTGTCCCATCACAAGCCAAAATGATAGAGGGGGGTGATTGGTGGAAGTATTGTACATTTTTCTTTTACTGTGATTTCGAATATATACAGTACTGGAGCACATATATGCAGGACAGGAGTTTATCTGGAGTTTTCGAGCCTCAAAAAACCCCATTTCCTGAAATCCTTCGTCTTGCCCTACCGTGTATTCACCATAATTCCCAGTGGACTCGAGGTATTTTTCCACTGCAAGTGAAATTTTTATAGTAACTTAAAAACCAGCCAAAGTCGTCCTACATACTGTTCAGTGCACGTGACGTATTATTGTGGGATCCACTCGATCAGATTTCCTTATCCATTTTATTTCTTAGAGTAGTGTACATGAAAGATTGGTAGTGTATATAACAATTTAGTGGTGTATATAACGATTTAGTAGTGTATATAGCGTTTAGAACTGTAGAGTAATTGGAGTAAATTTGGTGGTTGGTTAATTTTGGGATTTCCGGGACGTGGAGTTAATGTTTTTGTCACGTAAAGCCACAGATGACTATCAACAAGGTCAACGGTCACAGAAGACAGAGGAAGTTTATGGTTTAGACTGTTTGCCAGATAGAATCCCTTATATGCAGTCCCTTAAAAGAAAGTATCAAAAAAGAAACTGTCTTGATCAAGAGACATAATAAATAGTGGCTTCTATAGAGTTAGAAAATTAAAAATCAGCTGAATAATATGGCTACGAATCCTGCACTGGCCCCTGATACTGTAGATGCCATGGGTCCACATGGACACGTGATCCATGGTATAATGAGTTCCATGAATCAACTATTGAGGTAAAAGAGTTGTTTAAAATTATTGTGATTTCTTTTTTAATGTTTCATTGTTTCACGGTTGTTTCACGGTTGTTTCACGGTTGTTTCACGGTTGTTTCACGGTTGTTTCACGGTTGTTTCACGGTTGTTTCGGTACAGGTATATCGTCGATTGCTGCTGATAATAAATACGATGTAGTCAAATTCATTTGAATTCAAGAGACTAATTAATTAAAGATATAATTGGACTGAATGGAATTCTGGGGCCAAAATACGAGGCAAGCATGTCTAGACTTTAATGGTGGTAGGGCTGACGGTTCTGATTTGGTCAGTTAAACACGACGGCTTTTCCAGGTTGCAGCGTTATGTGTAGAATATTTAGGTACGTGTGATTTGTGAAATCATGCAAAAATAAAAAAGATTGGACGAGTCCGGATTTGAACCGGAGACCTTTCCCATGCTAAGGGAACGCGCTACCAACTGCGCCACACGCCCGAATCTGAAAAAACGAAATTGGGGTTAAATCGCTCTACCAGGATGCAGGTTCGCTCACGTGCATGCAGATTGCATACAATCCACTATATAAACTTCATAGATTGTACAACAGTCATGCTTTCTTCCCTTATTGATCAGAACGCCTCAGAGAGAAGATTCAGGTTTCAGTTTCTGCTGATACCTCTAACATGTCTAAGAAACATCTAATACGATTCCAAGCCTATTTATAATAATACACCGTGTGCAGTACACTACAAACTCATAGTGGGATGATTATTTTGCCTTTTTAACGGCCAAATTCAAGCCGGTCCGGTATATAGGCCAGGAATCTACTACCGATCGGGTTTATAAAACTGAAATTGCACTCTGTCCATTAAATCTCTATCGTTTTTGTTGTCTCTAGCTAATTGTTCCAAGTTATTTAGTCCGTCAAGCAAAAAAAAAAGCCTCAGAAGCATAGTTTTCTACACTTCTCCATTTGAATTTGAGAACTAGTGCTCATGAATCTCTTTACTACGAGTGTTCCATTTACTCCATCCTTCAAGACTTTATGCTACTAAATCTGATTCAGCTTCAACATTATCAAAGGGAGATCTAGCACATCCAGCTATACATTTTAATAATCATATTATTGAAAAATGTAATAAAGGTATAAAGAATCAAATCAGTGTTTGTAATTCGACATATCTAGAAAGATTCATACTACCAGCCAAAGAATACAAAATAATTGTTAGAGTACCTATTAATTGTGCCGTTGAACGTATAGATCCTACTAGAGGCGGGCTTCTCGGTCTTTGGCCCCTTTGGCTTTGGCGGTGTGGCAAGTTCCGGTGCGGGAGGATTGGGGATATCCTTGCTGTAATCCTTGGTTTTGTCGAACTGCATGAAATATACCTCCACAGATGTACACTCTTCGCCAGGGCGACCTTGTGGCTTGGTTAGGTACATCACATCGTCCCCCAGGCGTGCACACATTTCAAAGGTCATATCCAATTTGCCCGAAGTGTCAAAAGACAAGACAAGCTGCTCAGCATGGCTGCTAACGCTGATCATCCAGCTGATAATGTTCCAAATCCTTATCATTTTGCATGTGTTATGTCTCGTAAGAATACGGCATACAGGATTAAAAATCAGGGATATGGACACCGTCATATTGAATTTTAAGGTATTTTTTTTTGATCTTGTTTTTCGTTTGGTTGTTTCTGGTTGTTTTTGGTTTTTTTCCGGTTTGATTTGGTGGAATTGGGACTGGTTGAAGAGACCGGTGTATCTGCAGGATCTTGGGGATTAAAGGTGAGTTTCCGAGAATATAGCCTCACTTTTTATATTTTCTAGTGGCTATAGTTTAGTAATATGAAAAATTATGGCAATAATTAGTATTTAGATACTTAATTCTATAATTCTGTTCTCACCATTAATACACCGGTGGTAACACTTATTTGTTCTTGATTCCTAGCTCAAACAAGAAGGTGGCCCGATTTCTTGGTTTGTCTCCATGCTTTGCTTAGGCTCTCCAGTAGCTCACCATTGCCTATGATTACCTGAATTAATTTCGACTCATTCTTGATCTCAACGTACAATTTAGAATGTAATTGAGGTTCCTCCGAAGGCAAGGAGACCCTGAAACAACCTTGTGAGGAGTTTGTTAGCCTAACGGTATAAAGCTTAGCTCCGGAGGATTCTTTCAAACCAGTTTTCACATATACTATTTTTCCGTTACTGTGATGGCTTACACGACATAACAATATAATCGAAATGATTGTGGCTAGGTTCATTACTAGCGAGGAAGAACACCAATTAAACGGTGCACCGTTGAACACTTGATTACTTCCATTCAAGTATCTCGGGTTTGGTCCTGAGAGATGATTGGGTTCCGCGCTCATAACCATATTATGAGGGAATAAGCTTTACACAAGGCACCACATATTATTCCGAAATAGGAAATGAAGTAGAGCCAATTCCGTGATAACGTAATCGGTTAAAGTAATTGTTATAAATCAGACTTTTGGGCAGAGGACATTTGGCAGACAAACCTCGCATAACCTGATAATGAAGTGTTATTCTGGTGGTGAAGCTGTACTAGACTGTTTCTTCTACTACGTGAAAAACCCAACTTTTCTTGATTCTGGAAGATGGAGTTTCAGGTGTGTTGTTTCAGAATAGGTTTCGTCCCTTACATGCAGAAAGATCTTGTCTCATCCTGCATACATGGCTGCAACAATGCACCAGCTTTGACTATAATCACACCACATCTAGGCCTCCTTTACTTCTGTCATAAGCCCATTATCCCTGTGATTTCCTTTCTCCTAATTCCCCGAAATGGCAAAAAAGAAAAGAGTCATCAACATTATGAGATACTCCTTCATTTGACCCTGCACTAGAATCTACACTGCGTTTTTAAAACACTTTGAAACAGTCTTAAATCGTCGTAGCCGTCGCAACCGTCCCAACCGTCGGAAATAGTCGGAAATAGTCGTAACCGTCGTAAATAGTCGTAAATCGGACTTAGAAAATTGACGTAGCTTGAAAACCCCTCCTCAAACCACAGACATTGTTCGATTGCGGGGTATACATTTATATCCCAAAGAAGCGTCACATCACCCCATATCACTATCCCCTACTTCATGCAAAATCCGGGAAAGCTCTTGATTGTGTCAGGAATATACAGGCTCGCATGAACGCTCGTCTATATAAGAATCAGGATTCCCACTTCTCTCACTTTGGGGAGTTCCTCAATTACCAGGCCCACAAGTCCTTGCCGTCTAGATTCACACGCCATTGCCGTCCAGGCTTCTGTCATAACACCAGTTTTTCTCAGTTTCTGGTTTTAAGCGTATGTCATTGACCAAAGGCGGGCTGGCTCTCTCTCTCTAGTGTTTCCAGTGCCAAAACCCTGCCGAGTCTTAAATCTACACTCATTTATCCATAGACTGGCAGCCTTTATCATTTCTGGGCCTGGTACTGGGGTCTCCCCTCATTGATTTTTGCTACTTTGGTCACTATTTGTTGAAATTTTGGTCACTGACTGTTGATACTTTGCTCACTGATTGATGAAACTTTGCTCACTGATTGATAGAACTTTGCTCACTTAAGGTCCTATCGTTAAACCTATTGTTGGAAAATGGTATATGCTGGAAGTATGGCCTTGGGACTACTGTACGGCTGACTAAAACAACTCATGAATTTTGGTTTTCGTCATTGATGTTATCAGTCGCCGTGAGCATTCCCATCAGCTATTAAGAGCTTGTGGAGTATTTCCAGGGGAATTTGAGGTCGTCATGCGGCCGTTTTTGGATTATATGTTTTTAGTTGGAGCTCATTTATCTTTAAACAAATTCCATCTGGAAAACCTCAACCAAGTCCAAGTTGGACCTCGAAATATATTCCTAGATTGATACGGGGATTAGGAAATCCCCAGAAAATTGCTCATTAATGGATCAACAAAATGAACTTCAACCTGAAATCAATGTTTATCCCAGAAAATCTTCATTGATAGAAGACTCATTTATGGCATATTCTTCCAAATTCAGTCTGCCAAATATAGATTGTCAGTTTCAGCAAGGTCAACATCTCGTCAGTTCCAATGAGATCAGTACCGTTCATGAATCCAAGAACTTCTGAGCTACAATTTATAAATTTATGGATTTCTGGATTTGGAAATTAAGAATCCATGAGTTGAATCTATGATTTTATGAACGAACAGTCAAGTCAAATTCTGCAAAGACACGTGAGCAAAGCAAAACATTTAAGTGGTTTCAAACCTCAGTACTCAATTCCCAGTGGGAAAAAGTCTCCAAAAATCTCCAAAAATCTCCAAAAATCTCCTATATTTTCAGAAGTCACCAAAATCAAGCCCCAATAACGAATAACGATCAACAGTAAGAAATAAGGGAATTCAAACCAAAAAAAAAAAAAAGAAAAAAAAAAAAAAAAAAGGAAATAAAAAAAAAAAAAAAAAAAAAAAAAAAGAATAAAAAATCGTTTTTATCCGGAAAGTAAAGTGGTTTTTCAGTCGAGAACGATAACTCTTTTTTTTTTTCTTATCGTTTGCTGCCCTAAATTTCTTGCTCTATTAATGTGTACGACCCACCTTACTATTATATGTCATGACCTTTTAATTGTGTAGTATAGGTATTTGTAAGGATTCCAAAACCAATCCACCCCGGAAGTTGGCACACACACCCGTACACCAGACAACCTCAGCAGAAAAAGGCCCAACGCCAAGCCCCTATTTTTTGATCTATTGTGCTAAATTTAGCTTATCTAATTTGCTGCAATTCCGGAGATCACGCAGATGGAGTTTCAATGTGAAATATCTACTGTGGCCGGTGTAATGATGGGGGCCAGATCTGAGGTGTAGTTCCGGGGGTCCCTATACCGTGGGTGCCACAGACTCAATAACTTTTCAAATCCAATTAAGTCTAGCCCTTAGTCTTACGCTTTTATTGCTGAATTTGTGCCAATTTTTCATAATGAAATGCATTCAAGCTCACACAAGAACTATGAAGTATATGTTGGCATGCTTATATGCAGTGCCTCTTCTTTTAAACTTTCATTTAGCTGTATCACGACCCTGTTTGGACGTTTTTGAGCTGTTTTGGTATGTGTTTGTTTGTAGAATGGCTCTAGTTACCCTTATATCCCGGGAAGCCTCTTACAACAATGACACAGGAGGGCATTTTATATGCAGGACTACTGTATTCGGAAACTATTGTGGTAAATAATGGTCTTTTAAAATTCACCAAATGTTTTATTTCATACACTTCGAAGGACTTTAAGTTATTATCACTAGTTATTGGCTGTACATGCTGCTGCATATAACCCGGTTTTATGGAAATGTCTGACTCTTGTCTATTTTGTCTACTTTTGTCTAATCCAGTGTATTTTTGTAAATTTTAAAACAGTTTTGTCTATTTTTAAGAGATTTCAGTGAAACTAAGATTCACGACATTAGAAAAATAGATAATTAGTGAATCAGAGAAATAGAGAAATAGAAAAATAGAGTAATAGAGAAATAGAGAAATAGAGTAATAGAGAAATAGAGAAATAGAGAAATAGAGAAATAGAGAAATAGAGTAATAGAGAAATAGAGAAATAGAGTAATAGAGAATTGGAGAATTCGAGAATCAGAGAAATAAGAAAAGCGAAAAGAGAATAAAAGAAAGACAGAGTCAAAATAACTTTTTTTCAGTCCACGACTCAGCTCTTTGTTCATTTAGCTTTCCGCAAATTGTCCATTGGCTCTTTGTCTACTTAGCTGTCTGTCTTTTTTGTCGGTCTTTTTTGTCAGTCTACTAAAAAATATCCGGCTTTACCTTGTAGATATCAGATATTTCGTACTTGAGGAATTTGCCTATGAGCTACGACCCCGAAAAGAATAACAGAAGCAAATTAGACAAAGTTTAGACAAAATACACCTGACAGAACTCATACTGCATACAGCTGGTTAAAATGAATTAGGAACATGCACAACTAAAGCTAGTCATCAATATAGTATAGAATAGAGATGAAGAAAAAGAGGCTTGTTGTGAAAGTCACGTGCCAACTTTATAGGTGTCGCATTAATGGAAAGCGCTGCATATAAGCACCAATGGAAGATAAAGTCATAATGACTTCTTGCACTCTAGATTAATGGTCGAACCGACATCGACTACAGATGCGCTTCAATAGATTTATTTGCCCAGAGAGCCGTTTAATGTACAATGCTAAATCACGAGTAGGTCTCGATCAAGGTATCCCTCAAGTCGCCAGAAATGGCATCGGGTTGAGCATCCTGCAACTTGAATATGGACTCCAACACCGACAATTCCGGAGCGGTCGTGTCCAAACCGGAAACAGCCACCCAGTCATTCACCACCATTCCGGCCCCGACCACCGACGACCCCCGGTTCACCGTTCCGGCCACCAATGGCACCTGTAGCAACGACAGCAACTCCTCCTGGTCCTGTATGGAAGTTTGCGGGTGCACCAAGCCTCCCTGGTTGGACAACAGGCAGTACAGCCCCACCAAAACATTTCCGGCAATGGTCTGTCTGAACACCTCAACGCCCAAAACATCAGCAATCAACTCCTCGGTTTCACGCTCGATATCGGGGTGCACCAAAGCAACATAATCATTACAGCAAATCACATTTCCCAATGCAGACAATCTCTCCTCCACTCTCTGGATCTTGACCGAATCCGGTAAAGAGTTCCTCAAGTGCATGAGTTCTTGGTCCGTGGTCTGTGTAGGCACCAACAAGCCCCTTCTGTTTCCGGCAGTCATTCTGCCCACAATCCGGGTTCCTGCAATGGTGGTTCTGACAATGGGGACCACATCGCCCAACTCGGCCTCGAACGCCGAGTAAAAATTCTCGGAGCCTCCCACGGCGACCAAACAGTACAGGTTGGTCAATTTGGAGAAGACACCCACCTCGTTGGAGTTTTCAAATTGCGTTCTGCTCGCCATTTTGTAGTTGGAGAGGAGACTTTTGGGGCGAAAGTTTTTCTCAGTGATGATGTGCGCCGCTGTGTGCAGGCCCTCTCGATGGGTATGACTAGAAAACTTCAACTAAATTGGGGATATTAAATAATTGTACCTTACTGATTCTTTATTTAGTTAAAAGATGAAGAAAATGATTAATTTTGGGCTTATTTTTGGGGTGTGCTGGCGGGAAGACTATGGTATTGGGTATTAGTGTAAATAGTCACGTGATCACCCACACGTGATCATTCACACGTGATGCTTCCCCCTCCTCCACCAATCCAGCCATTCCCAATTGATTGCTGCTAGCTAAGTTCTTAGGTATACTCTACCGACCCTACTATTGGTTGCAAGCTTGTATACCGGACCAACCACTGTAATTTCTTACTATTATCCTTATACACAGTCCCATTCCCCCTATTAAGGTGTTCCTGCATACTGCAAACCTTTCCAATCGGCAGAGAAATCACCAAAAAAATTCACTACTGATAAAGTGTATGCTGGAATTGTATAGGAAAATTGTAGTGGCGTAGTAAGTGTAGCAATCGCGAACTCACCTGCCATGGTGGCCTGTATATAATGAATCCTGCATAATAAATATATAGGACTGTATGTAGCATGAAATAGATTCGCTTTTTACTGCTTTAGTCCACGAGAAATTATATAAAAAAAAAGTAGTCAATGTTATTTTAGCCTATGAGCAATTTTAAGTCTTCGAGTGGTTTTTCTATGACTTGGGTACTGCAAGTATTGGCTGCATGGCAGTTGTATGTTAATCCTGCGAGGTGCGTCACTATTATCCAACGTGAACAACATGATTTGACAATTCGAGTACAAAAAAAAAGTGGGAGACGTATGGGCTTCAAATTTTATAAAACTTGGGGCCCTGCGTTTTGTGGCTTTGTGTTTGTGTTCCAAAAAATCACGTGCCTGGGTTTGGCCTTTCCCAGATGCACTACTATTACAATCTTGCCCACGTCAGTTCCCTTCACGACATAAAAGAAATATCCAGTGTAACACCTTGAGAGTATACGAGTTTTTTATTACCGAAAATTCTACTACAAATTCTTGGCTGTTTTGTGTGTATCCTGTGTATAGACCTTCTATGGTGGGTATATGCAGAATTGCTCCATTATCGCCATCAACTTCACCATCTCTTCGCCAAACTTCACTGTACAATTTTTCCCTTGATTACATATGGGTTATTTCAGACAGCGACATTAATTTGTCGCCGGCAATCTGTCCCTGTCCTGCATGTGGGACTTGTGGCCTTATATGCAGGATAATCTGAATTGATGCAAAAAAACACACGTTCTGAACAATTTCACAAGATTTATTCATTTTCCAATCCCTTGTAAGAAGTTTCTTTTTAGATCCATTAAAGTGATCACTACACATTGTTTTATTCTAAATGTATTTTGTTTCTATTTGTCTTTCTTTAGTCGAGGTCATCCATGTCCTCATCATCCCAGTCATCCATTTCTTCATCCTCCTGCTCGGGCTCGTGGTTGGGGAGAACCTGTAATCCATTGGTTGATCCGGTCACCTGCACCACCTCCTTGTCCTTCACTTGGCCCTTCAAGAGGAGAATGGCCAACTTGTTCAAGATCTCGCTCTGGATCAACCGGTTCAATGGCCGGGCTCCCAAGTCGGGCGAATACCCTTCTCTGCACAAGAACTCGATGGCACCGTCGTCCACCTTCAATGTCACCGATTTACCGTTGGCCTGGAACCGCTCCTGGATCTCCTCCAAGCGGATCCTCACAATGCGTGCAATGGCCTTGGGTGATAACCGGTTGAACACCACCGTCGACAGGATCCGGTTGAGGAATTCAGGCCGGAATTGGTGTCTCACGGCGTCCATCACCTTTTCCTTGGTTTCCGACTCCACTTTGTAACCCTTGGCTGCGTTGATGTACTCTGCTCCAAGGTTGGATGTCATGATGATGATGGCATTGGAGCAGTTGATCACCTTTCCTTGGGAAGAGGTGACTCTTCCGTCATCTAGAATCTGCAACAACACTGTCAAGACTTCGGGTGCTGCCTTTTCCACCTCGTCAAATAAGATCACCGAGTATGGTCTGCGGAGAACTGCCTCCGTCAAAATTCCACCTTCTTCGTATCCAACGTAACCAGGTGCAGCTCCCAATAATTTGGATGCAGACCACTTGTCGCTCAATTCCGAACAATCGATCCGAATGATGGCCCGTTCATCTGCAAACAAGAACCCGGCTACTTTCTTGGCCAACTCTGTTTTTCCCGATCCGGACAAACCCAAGAAGAGGAACGAAGCAGGTTGGTTGGGGTTGGCCAAACCAGACCGAGTCAATCTCACGGCATTGGAAACCGCCTTCACTGCCTCATTCTGGCCCACAACTTCCGACGACAACACCTTCTCCATATTGATCAACTTGGTGTTTTCCGCTTGCGTTAACTTGGTGACTGGAATACCCGTGAGTCTGGCCGCAGTCTCGGCCACAGCTTCGGCACTCACCACATTGTTCAACATCGAACTGTTGGCATCCTCCTCGGCCACCTGAACTTCGACCTCTTTGATTTTGTTGAGCAAGTCAGGAATGGCAAAGTACCGCAAGTCGGCAGCAGCAGCATTGTCTCTTCTTCTCTCTGCGTCGTGGGCCTTGATTTCAAGCTCGTCCAACTTCCTCTTCAATTCGGTGAGTTGGTCGTGGCCTTTTCTCTCTTGTTGAAACCGTTCTCTCAAAGGGTTCAACTTCTCCTCCAAATCGGCTTTCCTCTTCTTGGCTTGCTCGAGACGTTCCTGTGACTCCAGGTCTGCATCCTTATCTCTCTTCAATGCATTGATCTCTACCTCTAGCAAGTGCAACTGCCTCTCCAAGCTGTCCAACTCTTCAGGCTTGGAGTCTCTCTGGACGGCCACGGTGGCAGCCGTTTCGTCCACCAAGTCCACGGCCGAATCAGGTAAGCTCCGATACGTCAAGTACCGAGAGGCCAATTGAGCTGCAGACACCAAGGCGGAGTCGAGGATCCGGACACCGTGGTGGATCTCGTACCGGGGCTGTAAGCCACGCAAAATGGCCACGGTTTCAGGAATGGTGGTGGCAGGAACGTCGATTTTCTGGAATCTTCTTTCAAAGGCTCCATCCTTCGAGATGAACTTGCGGTACTCCGAGAACGTGGTGGCTCCGATGCAGTGCAAGGCACCACGGGCCAACATAGGTTTCAACAAATTGGCCGCATCGGATTTTCCGTCTCCCATTAACATGTGGATCTCGTCAATGAAGAGAATGATCATTTCCTTGGACTTCTCGATATCGTTGAGAACACCCTTGATCCTCTCCTCGAACTCTCCCTTGTACTTTGCGCCTGCAGTCAAGGCACCCAAGTCCAAGGAAAAAAGACAGGAGTTGGCCAAAATACTGGGCACATCACCATCCACAATTCTCTGAGCCACACCTTCCACAATGGAAGTCTTTCCCACACCAGCTTCACCAATGAGAACGGAATTGGACTTGGATCTCCGGGCCAAAACACGAATGACCCTTCTAATCTCCTCCTCACGTCCAATCACAGGGTCGATCTTGCCCTCACGTGCCTGTTCGGTCAAGTCCTGACAATATTTATTCAAGAACTCGTAATTGGAGGACAAATCAGCTTGGCGAGAATCAATTCTCTGGTTTCCACGCAACTCAATCGCCTGCGTCTTGAGTGTTTCCGTATTGATCTGTGCCTCTTTGAACACATCCTTAATGGACGAGTCCTGCAACAATGCCAAAAGAATATGGTCTTGAGCCACATAATCATCCTTTTGTTGCTGTTTGATCTTGTTTGCATTGGTCACAACCTGGCTTCCTGCATAACCGAACGAAACCTCCGCTGGGGGTGGGTTCTGCGATGGCATGCGTACAAGGTGGCGGTTGACGATCCGTTCAAAGTCGGGCCATTGGTACCTTGCTTTTTGTATGAGGGTTTTGAGGTATTGTGTGGAGTTCTCCTCATCGGTGGGGACCATGGCTGCTAAAAAGTGGAGGGGCACCACTTGGGAATGGCCTCCATCCTTGGCCAATTGGGTAGCTTTTTGAATGATTTGTAAAGCGTTATCTGTGAATTGAGTTTCATCCATTTTTGTAAACTAGGAAAAAGTAAATTATGCAATTAGATTGTAGTTTTAGAATTAGACTTGAAATAGGGGTTGGATGTTGCTGTGAGGAATTCCTGGGGTTTATATATCCCAGGGTACATATCGCGAAGGTTCCAGAATGCACCGGAACATGCGAGAATCTTCGGGCCGGCTCTTCCGGTTCCGGCCCCACCCGTTGATTTTGGTGGGTCTAATAAGTAAAACCAGATAATTCCGGCTTTCAGAAATAATATGTTCTTTTTTTTTGTTTTTTTGTGGGTGCCGTGGTTATGGATTTGAGGTTTCAATTTAAGAAGGAATTACGTCCTGCATATACGCGGCCACCACCCAAAATGGTCTTTTTCTTCCCCGATCACTCCACCAAGAAATGTAAAGATTTTTTTGGGGACAAGATTTTTTTTGGGGACTCCAAGGGCTGAAAAACAGAATTTCCGTTTTTTTTTTTCTGATTTATCTACAGGACTTTAGGACTTTGTCTGTTCTTAGCATTTTGTCTGTTTCGAGGCCTTGCAGTAATTTGCTAGAATTTCAAGAAGCTCCCGGTGGCCTAGCTGGTTAAGGCGCAAGACTGTAATGGATAGAAATCTTGAGATCGGACGTTCGACTCGTCCCTGGGAGAATTTTTGCATTTATTCTGCTCGAAACTGCAGGTTTTATTTTTTGTATGGGACAATTGAAAAGGTGAATGTTCTGCATCGGACTGTATATAATGAAATGGTACTGAATACAAGACAAAAGTACTGCACACAGACTAAATTTACCAAGACACTTCAACAAGATCTTCCCAAGGACGTAGTACTCGAAAATATTTTTTCCCGTAATGTCCGAATATCAGCAGAACGTGCTCAATTTGGAAATAAAATATGACGAGTTCCTAGTATTAGTTTAGAGAGAAACCAGGATTTAAAGACTGAGATCATCACTCAAGTGCCATACTTATTAGAGTTCTTAGAGAGCAAGTGCTCAAACTAAATCGGAAATAATATAGTATTACGCACATGATGAGATTTACTTAGGCCCAAAGCTCCAGAATGAAATACTGGTGTTATAATTGAGACACCACAATCTGATTGGTCAATCGTTTTGTTCTATGCAGTACAATTTTAAGAATCAGTCTTTTGGCGTCTTTTAAGACAGTACATTTCCATTAGTCTAGACATTTTAGGAAATTTAAGGGATTCTGTTCAAGTAGACCACAGGAAACTTGATTTTCGGAAAAATCAATTTCTTGAAGATTCATTTGTGTATACTGATTCTACGGACTGTATTTGGTATAGTGTATACAGACTAAACTGGCCTCCCTGGCTTAAAACTCTACTGACCAAAAATATTCTCCACTCTACTCTACGCCATGTGCATCCAAATCGGCCCAAATTGGTTTAAAGGGTATTTTAAGAGAAAAAAAAATCCAGAAAACCAAGATAATTGCCACTTTTCCGCAATTATTGAAGTATTAGACACAATTTACACACAGGCTCTGATGAATTTGAAATTTTATGGTAACGCCTGAAACGTATCACCTCACAATCATGTTTAATGACTTTGATTTACGAATTTTCATGGGTACAAATTATACTAGGTCCAGTGGAGGTACATGCAGTCTTTCACAATCCATATAAAGAGTAACTATAAGTTCTATTTGTAATTGATAAGCCTGCATGTGAGATAATTTCTGCATGTAATCGGTACTCCTGCATATACACCCAGTTTACGACTTTTTTTTGTTTCATGAATTTTCCGCTGGATTTACGTATTGAAGTCGTGAGTTTTGCATTCGCAACAGCATACAAAATGGTCACTGCGCGAAGTTTTTGGTACAAAGAATCACATACAAAGGACGAAAAAGCCCGCGCTCAATGCGACACCAGGCCAGACTACTTTCGGGATTCCTAAATAGGAATGGGTATTTCCTAATTGGGATAGGTCCTAAATAGGTATGTGGTTTTCCTAATCGGGTAGATTTTATGCCATAGCCCTTTTAAAAAAGCCTCGCGGCCTGAGTAAGTTATCCGCTTGAACATTTTGGCCTGGTTATGAGCCCGACAATTTGGTGGTTGTGAGCCAGGAAACTATCACTTACTAACTGAAACGACTAATTTAAAGCCTTGTGAATTTTTGAAAACAATTTATTGAAAACCTAATACTTTGCTTCACTGCATATAGTTTGGATTCCCCGTTTGGGAAAGGTTTTGGTTTTCTGAAGAGAAGTTGGTAAAGATTATTCTGGGCACGTGACGAATTCTGATGATTTCCTATTTCGGATTAGTCTTCCATAATAAACTCATCTTTTGTATGTTTCACACTTCTGGTAGGCCAAATTACGCTGCGGAACTCTAAAAAAATACATAAGGTTATTCTATCATTTATACATATTCTAAATGCGGGTCGACTTTAATCTCACATTATTCATCAACTAAACCTCCACACTCAACTACCCCTTACCAACCGCATGGACAACACACCCAAACTAGCACCGGGCCATAAATCATCATTAGTATGGCCACTGGTACCGGTGTATGGAGCCACCACATAAATCCACTGTATCGTGGGACAATGTTTGACTAACATAACATCGTCCGGCGATCCTCAATCTCTGTCGAACATCAGTAGACATTTGTCCATTTTCTTCATCTAAACGCCTGGTATGTCTGGTTGTATTGTCCAAATCCAGTGGCTTGCTGTGGGAACCCGTATTGCTGAGGTTGAGGTTGTCCGGTCATCTGTCCATACAATTGAGTTTGCTGCATTGCCTGAGGCTGCCCAAAAGATGCTGGATACTGTTGGCCTGTCTGCATTTGTCCCATCTGCATCTGTGCCATTTGACCTGTTTGCTGAATGCCCATTTGAGGTTGCCCCATTTGTCCTGTTTGCTGAATGCCCATTTGAGGTTGCCCCATTTGTCCTGTTTGCTGAATGCTCGTTTGAGTCTGTCCCGTTTGGGTTTGTCCTGCTTGCTGAGACTGTCCCGTCTGTTGCGGCTGGTTGTAGAGGGACAAAATATTCAGCTTGGTGGCTTGCTGTTGCATATATTGTGGGTTGGTCTGCTGCATCAAAAGCTGCTGATGTTGCGGGTTGTTTGGATCCAAGTACTGCTGGCCATTGGCATCAACATATGAAACTTGCCCGGTGACTGGATCTGTGTACTGGAAGATTTGGGGCTGTCCCGGTTGAACTGCCGCTTGAAATTGGCCCATTGGTTGTGCTCCTGCTGCTGCATATTGCCCCGTTTGAGTTGCACTCTGTGGTTGGTTCCACCACTCGCTCCCCGAGCTTGTCGCTGGTGTTGTTGCTGTTGTCGAGTTTCCTGCAGTGGCGGTTGCTGAAACTTCCGAGCCCGCAGACTGCGTTGGACGTCTGGGCAAAGATGGAGGCACTTCTTGCAGCGAAGGGTTCACCTTAGCGTCATTGTCCAAAATGTCCAAGGCAAAATTGGTGTCTCCCTTGGCCAATAGCAAACTCTCCAAAATGGCATCCATGTCCGAGTAGCCAAATCCCCGGATCTTCTGTGCCTGCAGTCGGTACTGCGTCAGTTCAAACGTAGTTAACTTCCGGTGGCTCAATCTGGGCATCGCTCCGTTGCGATTGCCTGCCGACGACTGCCGAGATTGGCTATTGTCATAGTCTGTTGGGCTCAGGTAATCCGAACCACCATATTCCGACGCGTCAATGTTTTCGTCTCGGAATTTGCCATCCACGTATTTTTCCCTCAAGAACTCCTCAATAAGGAAATCGGAATCATCATCATGGGGGAAGGGCACTTTCTTGGGGTTCCACCGTTGCTTGGCGCGTTTATTGCCGATTTTCCTCATATTTTCTAGCTGTGGTTCCGACCATGTCTCCAACGTGAGTGACTTGACCATTGAAATGGGCCGCCCATCAGGCCCTTCTCTGGAAAGCACCTTCCGATGGCAGTTGGCACATCTCCCGCAGAGTAAGATGCCAAGGTTGACAGATGCCCACGTAGGGTAATCGGACGCGCACTCGCCACACTTGTTCAGGTTGTTGCGCGAGTTGATGATATCTATCATCTGCTTTTCAGCTCGTTTTTGATTCTTCCGGAACATGGTATGGGATGTTGACCTAGTAGCGTTGGAAGATGCCGGCGCTCTAGAAACCGCGCCGCCAGGTACATGCGGCACGTGCCGCGGCACATCACGTGTTCAAGCGGACGACTTCCCTAGGCGAGGTTATATGCCGGATACGACTATATCCCCACTAGTTTTCTGGAATCAAAAGTTTTCCACGGCAAGTATCATCTTTAAGCTGAATACCGTTTATAGCCTCAAACATGGAATTGTATCGTTGACCTCAGATAAGTTTGATGCGTAGTATGTCGTCGTTGGTTTGGATCAACATCTGGTCGGCTTCAAGGGTAGCATCTTCCAAATGCTTGGATGGCAACTCCTGTAGTGCCGTGCGTACCTGCTTAATTTCCCACAGCTGAAGTTGCTTGGCCAAGGGTTTTGGTTCACAAACCAAAAGAGTCAAGTGATAATCCATGAGCGAATCATCGTTGGCAATGTTTGGATTGGCTGAGAATTGCGCCCAATTGTAGCTGTATTTCAAGAGTTTGGCTTGGGTGCCTATTGCCCGTGTGAGTGACACGAGGTACTCGTGTTCTGGCAGTGGGGATGGAGAATTTTGGCACGAGCCCTCCGTAGTTTCTTCCGACATTGAGAGGTCGCGCGAGTCACTTGAATTTATTTCTGGGTCTTTGTTTTCTAATTTGGTTGATTGGCTTTGTTCCTCCAGATTGTTCATAAACTTCCTCATTCTTATGCCCAAGAACACGGTTGCTGTTTTCGGCAGCTGAAAGAGGGTGATCTGTGGATCTAAGGCGAAACTCACCTTTTTCAATCCCAACAAGGCATCAAGGTTGGTTCCTTCATCCACAATTAAGCTTGGTGGAACCTGGATTGCTTTCGCTGCCCGCTCTAGGTTCTTGCTCATCTGCGGTAATAGATGGGCATGCCCGAATAGGTTGGGAAATAGCGTTGTGTGGAGCGCATTGACGGCATTTTTGTTGGTATGCCCAAACTTCCCATGAAACACTGCCCTATTGGAGAGATTGCTGTTCCATACGAAACGGTTTTCAAAGTTAGGAACTTTGTTCCGAAACGTCTGGATTGCCAGGGCACTGGCTTGGCGGAGTTTCTTCTGGGTGTGTTTATTTAGAAGCCACGGGATATACACGAATGCTCCCACTTTCTTGTGTCGATTCATACTGTATTCTTCGGAGTATGTGACGAACGATTTGGAATCAAGAGGGGGTAAGGCCGGTGATGTGGTGGAGGTTGACGAGGGGATGTCCAGGTCCGCTAGACTGCCGGAATTCGAAGCGATTGACGAGGTATGTGCAGGACGTTTAGCTTTTGGTAATTCTGACTTCTCTGCAAATCTTTCGTGATTGTCGTTGTCTTCTCCTTCGCTGTCTGAGGAATAATCACGAAGAAATTGCATGCTCGTGATGGGATGAGTAGGCTGGAAAGCATGTCGTGCGCGAGACAATGCGGCTCACAACATTACCCCAAAAAAATCTCCACTCGGCCAAAGGGTCTCTAGATTTTCGGACTTTCTTCGCGTAAAATCAGACATAATAGCACACAATTAACCCTTTTTATTAACTGAATACACAATCCCATTATCACATGATCCATAAGCCTCTTAATCACAACACAGCTTGTTCAGATAATAGTATCAGAACAAACTTCAGAGGTTCATTGATGCAAATCAACACGGCAGCTTAATCGACGATTTAAGCTTATGTGTAGAGCTATAGAATCTATCAAATTCCGTTGGACCATATGAATCCATATTAAAGGTTAGGATGACTGACTTGTCTAGCCAAAAAAGAGTAGTATTTGTAAATATTAATGATATTGAGGGTCGGGAGCGGGGATGTCCGTTTATATATTTAGTTTTGCGGCATTTCTTGAAACACCACCAACCTGTGCATTTGAAACACAGCCATGCAAGCGTGCATTTGAAACTACATCATACGATGAAACATGGATACAGGTGTCACCTAATGCACGCAAGTCGCATGGCGCAACCTGTAAGGGTTAAGAGTAGGGCCGAAAATGGAACTGTGCTAGCCACAAAGCTGCGGTAAGTATATGGTTTGAACATTAGAAGCTTATATAGAAGTCCAACATATGCGCTTGGAAAAATCCGCGAATACCGAATCTTTTGGAACATTGGGGCGTTCTGAACATGTAAGCAAGGGGTAACACCAGTGCCTCCGCGATTCGCAGCCACGCACCCGTTCGATGTCAACGCACCAATTGCATTTTCGGTCTCGCCGGCCTTAAGATATACGCAACGAGGCACATAAGGCTGCATACTTGTTTCAGATGTGGAAGTATATAAAGAGGCGTCCCAATCCCCCCATGGGTTCCCCTCCCTCATATGATTTTGCTAGAGGTAAAGCCCAACCTTAATTTCTTTTTCAGGGCCACTTTTGATTCCAGGCCTCGGCGGCTTATACTAGGGTTGCTTTTTGGCAGGTCAAGATGTGATGCTATTTAAGGTACAAAGATATTAGCTTAGATTATCTAATGTGAGCTTAAAGGTATTTTTTTTTCTTGCAACAGGCGGTACAACGAAAGTGACAACTTGTGGCCCGATGATTGTTTAAAAGAATGATCTCTTGTTTAAACCATATTATTGAAAATGTTATGTTGCAATTTTTGACTTCACCCCACAGAGGTTGCATCTCGTCATGAATACTTTTGTGATTTTTTACTGTCAGAAACATTTCCATCAGTCTATGCCTACGTGACAAACAATTAAATATTCATGACAAACTCAAATTTACTTTAAGTCTACGTATACTTACGAGGCAAATGACAAAAAAGAGCTAACCTTCCAATCCTATTGCCATCCAATCCTATTACCATCCAATCCTATTACCATCCAAGACATCCTGATACTATTCAAGCCTTCTAATAGTACAACCGCCTGAGAAATATTCAAAACCATGAATTACGGCCCTTTGAACCAGTTGCTTTGCCATTAATAAAGGGTCTGGGGTGAAACGTGACGGGAGTTATTGAGGTGTGCATATACGCGCACGCAGATAATTAGTCATCGCCTGCGCCCGCTAGGCCGGCCAACGCTAGTTTCCCCACAATGCGCCCCCACTCGCCCCACCTTTCGCTTAGAGATGCACCGATATGATGGATCATAAAGGGGGAGTTGACATAACGACGCCGTTGAAAACGTTGAAGACCCTAGTCCTTGAATATTTTTCGGAGGATCACATGAAGGATATTTTTTTGCAACAATTGCACTCCGGCCGGCATACAAACTAGCCCGGAATCGCGCCGGAAATCCCCACCAGGCCCATTCAGAACTTACCTGATCCATTCAATCCAAAAAAACAAAGACTAAGGTGGCTTCATAGAAACTGTTCTTTCGGGGATTTATGCCTGTTTCCACAATTTGCCGTTTCTTTGTCGCCCTTCTGCAGGGGGTATTGTGATGGGTGTCTCAAGCAGCATGACATCTCGTCAGAGAAAGTACGCGAGCATTTTTCATGCTGCGAGTACAGATTCCAATCTGCACCAGATTTTTTTCAGGCGCCAACTCTATTTTTCCTTAAAAGACCGCCCGTCCCCGGCATATACTTACCATCCCAGAAAATAAGCAAGCTGGTCTTCTGCTAATAACTCCTATTTAATACTGTGACATATCTACACGATAATGCTTCGAAGTATTCGCCGTGGGCCTATTCCCGAGCCCGAATCAACCGACTCGCTTGAAAAGCCAAACTTTGCCGTGGAAATCCCCGACGCCATCTACAACCTTCGTATAGTGTTGATTGCACTCACGGCGGCATCTGCAGCCGTGATTATTGGATATGATTCCGGCTTCATTGGCGGAACCGTGTCTTTAGCATCTTTCCAAACCGAGTTTGGCCTCGACAAGATGTCTGCGGGAGCCAAAGCAACCGTGGAAGCAAACGTTGTTTCTGTCTTTCAGGCAGGTGCATACTTTGGGTGTCTTTCATTTTATCCTGTCGGAGAGGTTTTCGGGCGGAAAGTGGGCTTGATCATCCTGGGCTTCTTATTGACTTTAGGGGCAGCAATCTCCCTCATTTCCAACTCGAAAAACGGCCTAGCGGCCATTTACGCTGGCCGTGTGTTAACCGGCTTTGGGATCGGAGGATGTTCGTCGTTGGCGCCAATCTACGTGTCGGAAATCTCTCCTGCTGCCATAAGAGGCAAACTCGTGGGGTGCTGGGAGCTCTCATGGCAAGTGGGCGGCATTATTGGGTACTGGATCAACTACGGAGTGCTCCAGAACGTGCCCGCAGGACGCAAGCAATGGCTCATTCCATTTGCCATTCAGTTGGTGCCAAGTGGGATTTTCTGGGCGCTCTGTTGGTTCATTCCCGAGTCCCCTCGGTACCTTGTGGCCAAGGGAAAGTTGGAGCAAGCCCGGCGCAACTTGGCGTTCATCCGGAATATCGATGAAGACCATCCGTATCTGGTGCACGAGTTGAATAACATCTGCAAGTCGATCGAGGAGAACTTCAACGAGACCGGCAGAGGGTTTTTCGACCCCTTGAAGGCGCTTTTCTTCAGCAAGAAGCTTTTGTACCGGCTCTTTTTATCTACTTCGTTGTTCATGATGCAAAACGGGTTTGGAATCAATGCCATCACTTACTATTCTCCCACAATCTTCAAGTCGTTGGGCGTTCAAGGCGCCAACGCAGGGCTTCTTTCTACGGGTATCTTTGGCATTTTGAAAGGCGCAGCGTCGTTGTTTTGGATTTTCTTCTTGGTGGATAAGTTGGGCCGTCGCTTCTGCCTCTGCTACCTCTCCATTCCATGCTCGCTTTGTTTATGGTACATTGGAGCATATGTGAAGATAGCAGACCCTACACTGCGGTTAGAGAGCGGCGATTCAGGTTCTACCGCATCCGGAAAAACGGCCCAGGGGCTTCTCTACATTTGGACGGTCTTTTATGGTATGACATGGAACGGAACGGTGTGGGTGATTTGTGCGGAGATCTTCCCCCAATCAGTCCGGACGGTGGCGCAATCAATCAATGCCTCTTCCAATTGGTTCTGGGCGTTCATGATTGGCCATTTCACGGGCCAAGCGCTTGCGGGGATCGGCTACGGCTACTACTTCCTTTTTGCCTCGTGCTCGCTAGTGTTTCCCATTTTGGTTTGGTTTGTTTACCCGGAAACAAAGGGAATTCCGTTGGACGGAATCGACAACTTGTTTGAGGTTCGGCCCTGGAGGGCTCACGAATATGCCTTGAAGAAGTACGAGGCCAATTTCGAGAGATCCGCAAACGGGTTGGACGAGATTGTTGGCGGGCCCCAGACAGAGGTTTCCGTGGAAGCCTCGGGCGAATCCGACCAAGAAGAGAAGTGAAGAGTGGTGAAAGGTCAAAAAAGGTGAAAAAGAAAGGAAATGGATGGAAAAGAAGGGATAAAGAAAAAAGGGAGAAAGGGAATAACGGAATAAGGATTGAAGGAATCAAGGAATGACTATGGGACATGTCCTGTATGGGGACTTGGGACGTTGTGGTTACTAAAGATTCTACTGATGATTATATAGTGATCAACAGCCACGTGCATTAGCCAATACACGAACAAACCCAGAATAGGATGGTCCAGTAATAGAATAGGATAATTGGGGAATAGGAATAGGTGGAGTGATTTCCGGGCACGTGACCGGTGCATGTGACAGTGCATGTGAAAGGTGCATAGAGTGCACTGAACAACGGGAAACGGTGGCAGATTTTTCTTAAATGCACATCTTTGGTCCCAGTCAACGCCGCCACAACCATTAGATATTCCTAAGAACAATGAGCTTGGGTTAAGGAGGTTGGAGGACCAAGATTGGGAGCCGGACGCACGAAGCGGCGATGGGCGGCGATAGTGGTTATGTGCAGTCCCAAATCCCGTCACCTACAGTCGTAAAGTTCTTTCTGCACTCCCCTCGTTCTATCTGCAAAACGCGCTTTTCACAGGCGTCTCAAAAATGTGGGGACGCATTGATAAAAGGCCGCAAAGCTGCAACCCGCCACGCCCATAAATCATTCTTCTTGACAATGTGGATTCCCGTGCAGGTTCAAGAGAGCCATCTCGATCTCTTCCTCGCCATAGCCGATGGCTTCATCCTGCAAGTGTCCCCCCAGACGCTCAAGCCTTACGTCCCCCATCTCTCGGACGAAGAGCTCCAGCAATACTGTCAGCAAGTGCAAAAACCGTCGGATTACGTCGCCATCCGAGACTTTCTCCGCAACTCGCTTAACCGATCTTCCGGCCAATCGTGTCAACTTTTCTATGTGGTGATGACCATTCTCTCCAACCGAACGCTTGCTTATGCGCTTACACGGTCCACCAAATTGGTGGTGGAAATGACGCAGGACGAAAAACGCCAGCTCTTTCTTTCGTGGCGTGACTCTCCGATCGAAACAAAAAATAAGGTCTTTGCGCTTTTTTCCCGCTTGTCGCTTACGGCTTTTACACTTGGCGCACCAAGTCTTCATTTCAAGGCCCTTGATCATCCACAACATGAATCTCGAGATCTGATTTATGATGGGTACAAGGCCCCAACGGACGGGTTAATCATGGCGCAGATACAGGATCAGACTTCAAACCAGGATCAGGAAAAAACCCCGGATCAGGAAAAAACTCAGGATCAGGACCAGGAAAGAGCTCTAAACAACGGGTTAAAGCGAGGTCTAGGCGTAAGACTGCAGCTCGAACTGGGCCTGGGCCTGCAGCAGTGCTTGGAGGTGCTGGTGGATGTTGTGATCATTGGTTCCGGGTCTGGGGCTGGCGTGGTGGCCCATACTCTTGCCAGAGAAGGCCACAGCGTGTTGGTTCTTGAAAAAGGCAAGTACTTCCGGCCCGAAGAGTTGGTGTTTGATGATGCGGAGGGCATGCAAAACTTGTATGAAAAAGGAGGCATCATCACCACGGAAAACTCCCAGACAGTGTTATTGGCTGGTCTGACGTTTGGAGGAGGTTCCACGGTCAACTGGTCCGCCTGTTTGAAGCCTCCCTTTAAAGTACGCCAGGAATGGTATACGGACCATGGAGTGGATTTTGTGGCTACGGAAGATTACGACTCTTGCCTTGATTACGTTATGCAACAAATGGGAGCTTCCACGGAGCACATTGTGCACTCCAAGCTGAACCAGGTTCTTCTTGATGGAGCTGCCAAGTTGGGTTATAAACATAAGGAGATCGCTCAGAATACCGGAGGCCATGAAAACCATCTGTGTGGCTTTTGTCATTTGGGATGCAAATGGGGAATCAAACAAGGGTCCATGGATTTATGGCTTAAAGATGCGGCCGAGCATGGAGCTCAGTTTATGGACCAGGTTTTGGTGGAGAAAATCGTAAGGAATAAGCTGAACATAGCCACGGGTTTACAGTGTGTGGATGGCCGGACCGGGACCCGCTTTTTCCTTAAGGGAGCCAAGAAGTACGTGTTAAGTGGAGGATCTCTTAATACGCCAATTGTCTTGAAGAAAAGTGGGTTCAAAAATAAACACATTGGCCAGAACCTTAAGCTCCACCCCATGACCACGTTTTTTGCCGTTTGGGACGAGCCCAAAACTGACCCTTTTAACCATTCCATCATGACAGCAGTTTGCTCCGAAGTTGAAGATTTAGATGGTCATGCTCATGGGTGTAAAGTGGAAACGTTGGTGCATTCTCCAGCCATAGAAGCGGCTTTTCTCCCTTGGGAATCCAGTGACCAGATCCGCCAGGACATGCTCAAGTACCAGCGCATGTCGGCCTTTATTCTCTTGACCAGAGATACGTCTTCCGGGTCCGTCACGCTCGATAAGGTCAAGGACTCGTTAAAGGTGGATTACGTCATCAATAAGTTCGACCGCGAGTGCATGAACAAAGCTATTTTGATTGCAATGGACGTGGCGTACATCGAGGGAGCCGTGGAACTTATCCATCCACACTGGAAGGCCGGGCGTTTTGCCAGTGTGAAGCCAAAAAATGACCGGCTGATTGCAGATGCTGATTACCAGAAATATAGGCGTCATTGTGCCGAGACGCCCATGTCCAGCTATGGAGCAGGCTACGGCTCAGCACACCAGATGAGCTCGTGCCGCATGAGCGGAAAGGGTTCTTCCGATGGTGCCTGTGATGTTCGGGGCCGGCTTTACGAGTGTGACAATTTGTATGTTGCTGATGCCAGTGTCATGCCCACTGCTCTGGGAGCCAATCCTATGATTAGCACCATGGCTTTTGCTCGACACATTGCCAAGGGAATCTGCCAAGACTTGACCCAGCCCAAGATCTAAGCAACGTCTAGCGCAAGTAACTTAGAGACAAATATGATTAATGACTATGTAAAACCTTCAGAGGAGTAGAGTCGTTCAGAGGAGTAAAGCCGTTCAGAGGAGTAGAGTTGTGCTTTTTTGGGGTACTATACTTGATTTTTTGGGTGGTTTTTCACGTGAGTATACCCACCCAAATAATTTCTACAATTTTTTGACTTGTTCAATCGGTTTAAAACTTGCCTACTTAATGTATGCCGAGGATAAAAGCCATTGTTGTGGATCAAAAAGCCTGGTCCGGTATATAGATTGTGGACCTGCATAAAGACGTGGGTCCTTCTCACGTGACCCACACTACTAAGCACGCTTTCCCTACTGAATACTTTATGCTGCCATTTAGTTTTGCTCTAAGTGTCTACTGCGTTCACTGGTGTCATTCCTACTAGCTTTCTATTTTGATTTTCCCTCGGAGTTGTCATAATTTTAATAATAAACTGCTGTGTACAGGAATGGCCTTATATGCAGAGCTGCGGCATCATCAGAAAAATCCGTAGCCACGTAAAAGACCCGATCTCTGAATCATTTACTTAGCTCTTCTCCTGTAATGAACTGTACCCTGCCGCGAGTCTAACACCTTTAATAGATTGGAATCCCTTTTTGGTAATATGCTGGACTGCATATTAGTAGACAGGCCCGCGTAGTCCCGATACTTATTTCCTAGTTGGGTCAATTGCCCAATTGATCTCATTAATTAGTCTGATTAAAACAGTCACTTAGTTGAGCTTAAGAGTTTGTCAACTGTTGCAGTTTCAACTGTTTAGTAGATACGGGGCCTCATTGGTTGGTTCAGGCACGTGAGAAAAATGTTCCAGTGCGTCAGGAGGTGTTTCAAAAGTGTTTCAGATTTTTGGCTCGTTCGAGGCCACTTCTCATAAACATTTCGTGCTACAATTCTACAATTTGTTTGGAAGATCTTTGTGTATTTGATGAATGCCAATATATATGTTAAGATACGATAAGAGATCCTCCACATGATAATGCAGGAGAAACGTTGCCGGAAAACTCCCTCTAGTGGTGAGTGGCGGGTTCGGGGATCGAACTCGCGGATATGAAAAGTGTTATGTAATAGGCCGATACACCATAATGGGTACCGGTGAAATGCTAGAATAATCCCACGAGTACTGGGAAAGCCCCACGATTTCTCGGAATAATTTACGAGCACAGAATTGAATATTTGTGGCGTTGGATTCTATTAACTAGACTTAGATTAGGCTTAGTGTCAAGCCCATCACGTATAAGTCTGAGAGGTTGTCAGAAAGAAATCTTGATAAGTAGTTTCCGGGCCAAAGAGAACTATTGTAGTGTTGCACACCCTGAGGCCGGCTTTAAGGAATTTTTCAAGGGTTTAACTATACATGATATTGTGAAATTTATACTGGAATCGTGAAAATTGTACTGGAATAGTCAAAAACTTACTGGAAATTGTTATTGCTTGGACTTGGGGGATGTTGTTATTATGTCTAATGCACGCCAGAAGCTTATCTACAGGCAGCGTCTATGTGCAGGTCCGCTGGGGGTCAGTTTTCAGGGTTCCAAGTACCTCAAAATATCCAGATTTCGAATCACGCTTTTCACAATGTGTTGAATCACTTCAACCAATTTTCAGCCACATTAGTTGGTCGTGCGGTCAGAAACCTACATTTTTCTCGTGCACTGCTTCATGCACCTGCACATAGTCCACCATGGCCTTCCATCAGTCTCTATCTCCACGTCCGTCTCTCTATATTTATATCATTTCCACATCGCAAGGGGTATAAAAACTAGCATATTTCCTGATTAGATAAACCTCCCGGAATTCAGAGATCCCTGGAATCCTCTAAGACACTTTATCGTATTCGAAAATACAACTGATACAAACTTTGCTTTATAAATCCCAATATCTGCTTAAGCTCTAGCAGCGTTATTAGGAATAATCGTACAAACTCTAGAATTGTGGATTTGGTGCTGTTGACGTAGAGAGTGTTGTGTAGATTTGTAGAGTTTGGCCAATTTCTGAGCTTTTGTGCTCCATAAAAGTCAAATTTTTAGCCTGAGTTTTAGGCCCCTTGCCCAGAAAGATGCTTGGAAACCATGTGTAGCTTTTGGACTTCGCTTCAACGCCAATATGCACTTCTCACCAAGCCCCCACACCATTACTCACTTGTTCCACCATTAACTTGATCTATTAAATTTATTAGAGATACGTATCCAGAACAAGCTTTCTTTCCACTTACTCCGCCATTTATTTCACTTACTCCGCCCCTTTTGGCACTTAAGGACCACGTTTTTCTTTTCACACGAGGTACAGTCCTGCAGATGAGAACAAAGTGGCCTGCATATAGTCTTTTTACTTTCGGATAGTGCACATTGTGGAATAATAGGGTGTTTTCAGAATAGCTGTAGTAGACGTATTTAGCAACTAAATTGTTTCCTTGAACATCGACACTTTTGCTGCTTGGCAAGCGGCCGTTCCACGTTGGAAAGGTTTACTTTTGTCCAGATTTTTTGACCTTTTTGAGTAAATCAGTGGTTTTTCTTTTTTTCTTTTTGATTTATGTTTTTATTTCTATTCCAAACCTTTCAAGTTTTTCCATGTTCCTGAACTTTATCTGACGAAATACGCACCTCGGATTAGCATTGTGCACCACGTGACTTAGACTTTACCTCCGGTATGTACCCATCCACTTTAGATCCAAGGTTCCAATTTATATATATTTTTCTTGGCCTGACCAAGCATCCAGATCCACTCGAAAATATTCAATTCTTGTTTTTTTTTCTGGAGGCGGAAACAACCCAAGTCAAGAGGTCGGAACTGGATATAAGCCCCGGAACTGGATATGTACCCCCGGACCTGGATATACCCTCGGAACTGTCGGTGAGGCCCAGTATCGTCACTCAAAATTGCCTCTAACAACTAATCTACCTTAAGTATAAATAACTCTTTATGTATTCCTGTATTCCTGTATTCTACAATTCCTAATCTTGTACTATCCATAATAATATACCGTCCGTGACTGTATGCACCCCAATTTTCTACTGCCGTTGTTGCGTAATCAGCTCGATTATTCACCGAAAAACCTTGAAACGACCTTGAAAATACTCCGCCTCAATTTACCTTCAATCAAAAGGTTCGTAAAAAAATAAAGGCTTTGGTGGCTGAATCCTGTATGTATGGTTGTTCTTGGCAAATGCTAGAGTCTGTGAAATTCTTGGCCAATTGAAAACTCTATTTTAGCGAAAAAAATATAATTTAGGCCTTTTGTTCGTGCGGTTCTTTTGAAATTCTAGCCATTGTTAGTGGGGCCTGCATATAATCCACGGTTTTCGCTCTTAGATCAGAACTTTAAATTCTCGGCAACCCAGTCCGTCAAATCAGCTCATAAGTCTCGTCGTCAGTTTTAGGTTAGTGTGTTATTTATAGGCTGTTATGTCGTCTAAAGGCCATGGTGAGCCTGGGAATAATTGTAGGATCTTGCAGATAGGCTAGGCCATGAGGTTGGACCAAGTACCGTTGATCGAGGCCAGCCATGTGCAGGCCGAGATCAAGTGTCATGGCCTATGGCTCAAGCGGATTTCGCTACATTGGCAGTTTTTTTTTTTTTTTTTTTTTTTTTT
>NKZZ01001712.1:0-15420 GCA_002370815.1 Metschnikowia hamakuensis | reverse complement strand
GTTTTTTTTTTTTTTTTTTTTTTTCTTTTTAAAAGTGGCGGTGCCCAAACAACGATAATATGAAGATCGCTTATATACAGTCTCATTGTCATATGCACCTCCCCTGAGCTGAATACTTGTTTATCACCTGCCCATTGCTTGGTACCAAAACACCGGCATCTTTTTCATGGCACGGGCGCAGCTCCTTATTCTGGACAATGGTATGCAGCTCAAATTGCCAAGATTTACAGTAAGCTTCGGGGCCAAGTGGAGCTGACGGTTCGCACTATATAAGAACATGAGTTAAGACGTCAGTATTCACTTTTAAAACATCGGTTTTTAGCCTTCCAATTCTCTAACCAACTCTTCTTTAATTTCACCACCATGCAATACCTTTATGCTCTTGCCCTTGCTCTTGGAGCCAATGCTATTTACATCGATAACAGATTCGTGAATTCCGATCTCCTGAGATTCAATGACAGACCCTCCACTTACCCTACGGCTCCTTGGGATGTCAAGGGCGACTCGTGCCTGTTCTACAAAGGTTATGGTGACGTTGACGACATTCCTCATGAGTGTTTGTACAACGTTCTCTGCTCCAGACCCGTTGAAAACCCACCCAGCAACTGTTTTGCTCCCGGAAAAGAGCCTAAAGGTACGATTGCATACCTTGAATTCCGCAAGTTGGAATTGGGATGTCAAAAAGAAGCCATTTGTGGCGTAAAGCCGGTGGTTGGTGATAAATCCAAGCCGGAAGCTGAGGGTGAGGAATCAAAGAAGAAAGCTGAGGGTGACGAATCCAAGAAAAATGCTGAATGCTTTATTAACTAAGATGTCAGAATCTGATATCCGTTTTTCTTAAGGATTATTCACGAGCTCCTGAAATTTTTTGGATGGACTTTTAAAGGCGAGTTTTCGAGTTGACGGCTCGAGATATTTGTGAATGTTCTAAAAGTAACAGCCGAAAATGAGAAAACGGAGTGAAGTGAAAAAAAAAATTGAAAAAAAAAAGGAAATCAGCATAAAGGGACGGAGCCGCTTGATATAGATATAAATATCTTGGCTTTCACTCAAAACTTTTTTTCTAAAAATATGTCGTTTTTTTAATATAAGCCTGCCTCTTTAAATCCTGCATATTTCCTGAATTTCTTGTATATTGCCTCTTGTACATCTCAGCCGCGTCAAACGTGTTGCGCGGTATTAAATACTTTCGCGTAAGATGGAACACGTATTTAATAGCTCTAACAAAAATTCCAGTTTGGTGACTATGTCAGTCTTCGGATGTAGTGGTTTATCTCTTAACTAATACTAGGAATTGGTGATTTCTTGTCTTCAAACTGAACTGATATTTCTCACCCTTGACAAAAGAGGCGACGAGGTCATCTCATATAGATTCCCTCGTCAAGGGAATCCGTAGGGACAAGTAAGCCAAGAGATGAAATATGCTTTGGTATTCCAGTACGTTGAAAGAAGGTCTGATTATAAGAGAACTAGTTAAGAGTGATAAACCAGAATAAACATGACCGAAGCAATGACTTATGTACCATACTTAAGAGAGTGATTACTTCCCAAGGAGACCACTGTGCCGGAGAACGAAGCGGTGTACGAAAATTCTTAACAGGTTGTCCTTCCGTAACTTCGTCAAGAATCTCATCTGGACATACTGCATATCGAACATGCAGTCTACGTAAGGCCTCGCAAGGCCTACCTTCAACAAAACGCACCAGATAGATTATAAGAATTTATAGACAATATAGATTGATAAGAATTCATGAATTATATAGATTGATAAGAATTTTGGATTACATAGAATATATAGAATAAATAGAAATTATAAGGATTTATAGTTTATATAGAAAGTATCGATTATATCGAATATATAGAATCTATAAGAATATAGACATAAGAATATTTAGAATATAGAATATAGAATATAGAATATAGAATATAGAATATATGGAATAAATAGAAATTATAAGAATATATAGATATCATAAGAGTACATAAAATATATGGAATAAATAGAAATCATAAGGATTTATAGTGTATATAAAACATGGAATAGATTGTAGAATAGAAGATAAAGTCGAATATTGGAAGAAACCTCATATAATTAATATTAGCAAATAGTATAGGTTTATAATTAAATCCATTACTTGATAATTTATTATCTCTATATATGAAGAGAGACGTTTTATTCTTACCTGGTTTACAGAATAGATCATATAATGCATCAAGAGCTTCATTAATGACCATTCTATGTGCAGGCCCATTCTCACCTGAATTCCTGGGCTTTAAAATTACCCCGGGTGCTTGTTTTTTTTTTTTGGTAATGGAGCAGAACAATTGGTGAAGTTGGGGGAGATTGAAGAGATGGGCTGTATGAAGGGCTACTAGTTGCAGGACACACTTATAAAGAAGGAGTGTTATATACAAGACGCTGTTGAAGTGCATGATTCTGACACTATTTCCACGACTTTTAGGAGTCCAAAGAGTTTCAATGATTAGAGAATCGTTTTTATCGGGAGATTTCAAGATTCGGAAACCTATTTTGGTCTGGAAATGTGATAATTCGGGAAAATGGCCCTGGCGTTGTCACGTGACCACAAGTGGAAGAAGCCTTGGAAGTTGGAGGTGTTGCATCTGCTATTATATTCTTAGCAACTTATTTTATTTACTCATTAACAGGTACTACGAATTTATCATATTTATTAATCTTTAATTCATTATCATTTTTTAATATATTTTTATTAATAGAATTATTCTTGAAAATGGGACCTTTATTAAATACTATCATTTTATTAGCATCTGGTGGTACTATAACTATGGGACATGATACTTTAATTAATATTAATAGAAAATACATTTTCTTGTTATTTTCCATATTTTTGAATTCTTGTTTTCTTCAGTTACTATATCTGATGGTGTATAATTATTACTATCACCTTGTACCTCTTTTATTGTTCTACTAGTTCTAAATACTTTATTACACTACAAGCTATGAATATTATCTTCTAAAGCACTTATTAATATCTATAATATAATTTAGCATAAAATCCTGGGAATGGAGGTTTGTCCACTCCGTCGGCTTCATCAGTCCCACCTTCACCTCTAATTATATCATCATCTGAAACTTCCTCAGTGGTCACTTCTTCTGAAGTCACTTTATCTTCGTTGGTCACTTCTTCCCCAGGTTTTCCATCTTCCCCAGTTGTTCCATTTTCTCAGTGGTTACTTCTACTGAAGCTCCATCTTCTTCAGAAGTCGGACAAATCCATTCCATTCAAGTCAGGGTGGACATGCCGAAGTCTCAATAATGCTCTTCTGGCGGCAGACTCGAAGATTTGGGCAGGAATGCCATTTCTAGGGGTGCCTCTGAACTAGAAGTTAGTATATAAATCCCGGAAACCTTTAAGGAGACAAAGCATTCAGGGAAAACATTTCAGGTACCATTCTCTTAGCTCCAATGTTGGAGATAGCTCCGGATTCAATTTCGGTCGCCCACTTGCCATATATATCCCAGCACAAGGTTGAAGACACAGAACAGATCTGCACAGCCACAACACCAGATCTTAATATTATCGAGACCTAGACCACTCCATAGCCTTAAATTGTTGGGAACCAGCCCGGAGACTTGAATTGCGTTCCAATTCATATCAAGATTTGATAACCGAACCATCTTCCACGAGTCTTTCGAAGATATAGCGACACTGTACTGGAAGCCTGCAATACTCACTCGAACAACCATTCTAGCCATTGCTCTATCAGAGTAGAAACTTCACCCAACGGAAGCTCCTATGGCCTTTCCTAAATTTCTGGTTTTGGTCCCGTCAAAACTACCTGCGCTTCATGTTTTCCTGACTGTGACTAGATTTAGCCTCTCCTTTATTAAAATACCGGATGTCTTCCGCCGCGGGAGCCTCTGGCTCTACGGAGACCTCCTCTTCCTGGTCTCTCCCTTTTTCAGAACTTCCAGCTTTTTCAGAACTTCCTTTTTTTTCTGTGGGGCTTTTTTCTTATGGTGTACGGGTATATATGCTATCAGTCATGTCTGTGGAGCCAATGGAATTTTATTCCAGTGCTTGGATTATTCAGAACCTGCATATGGAAAATGGTACGTGAAGAATGTAAAGATACTGGAATAAGTTCTGAAGAGAGGTTCCTTTTTTTTTTCAGAACATTGCATGATTATTAGTGCTAAGAAAGAACCTTCATTGGACTCTGACGGAGGAATCTCCCCGTTCCATTTGTCTTAGGGTTTTACCGGAAGAAATCACAACTTTTCAAGTTTCTTCAAATGAAACCGACGGAGGCCCCACGACATATAAAGAGATTATGTGCTGTAGAGCACGATACGTTGGATCCACGAGGAAATGAACCGTACCTTGTGTCAAAGTACCAACCAGGTCCAATACTAAGAAAGGAATTCAGGTTGCATGGTCATGGCTATTCAATGTGGGTCTTGCTAGCAAGAACTTGACACTTGGATTGATCTCATGGCTATTTTTGGTGGTCGAATTTAGACATCCGGTTCCTTTGGGGTGATTCATAAGGAAACGGTAAATCTTGAGTCTGGTCACTGTTCTAGTCATGCGGATCCTGGAAAGAGTCTCTGCCAGTGTACAGAGGTTCTGGTAGTGTACAGAGGTTCTGGTAGTCTCAGGTATGGAGGTTAATTTTGGTGGCTCTAGACCATGAAGAGACACGTGTGGATGAACAAGAAACGAAGCACAATGATATCATATGTTTATTCGTAATTATAAACTAACTACGAATTCGGGTGGAGAAATTCTTGTAGGGTGAACGTTGTTCCATTTTCTTCGGTGACTTCTTCTGCATTGACTTTCTCGGTGATTTTTCATCTTCCAGTCCATCTCCAGTGGCTCCTTCTTCAAGTCTAGTTGTTTCTTCAAGTCCATTAAATAGGGAATGCAGAATCATGGATTTCGGATATGAAAGAATAAACAATAGAATATGGATTAGAAGATTCTCTTGTTTGTTATTGTTGTATGGCGAGATATCATTCTTTAAAAGGGCTGAAGAAATCACTGTCTTTCTCGTAAATCATGTGTGTGTGATCACTATCTTGTAGGTCATTATTTGATTAAAGGCTCACCTTCCTTTTAAGAAAGCCACCTTCCTTTTAAGAAAGCCACCTTCCTTTTAAGAAAGTCACCTTGCCTTTATCAGCCCATATCCACCATACATTTTGTATCTCCGTAATTCATTCCACTGCTATTCTCCCGGTATCTGCAGTACCATGCTTTTTCAAAGTGTACAGGTCGAAGGTAGAATAGGGATTTTGTAAGACAGGTATTGTCTTTTCCTCGGGTATTGTCTTTGCCAGAAACTGTCTTTGCCAGAAACTGTCTTTGCCAGAAACTGTCTTTGCCAGAAACTGTCTTTGTCAGAAATTGTCTTTGTCAGAAACTGTCTTTGCCAAAAACTGTCTTTGCCAGAAACTGTCTTCTGCTCAATAAAAACATCCTCCCCCTTTGCCTTTTCATGCTTGGATTTTTCCTCTTTCTTCTGTTCTTTTCCCCCGTTTCCTTCGTCATCTCTCCCGAATCCTTATTTGTTTCTCCCTGATTTTGTCTGTACCTTTTTTGCCCTGCGTTTCCTCAATTGACTTGTACGCTTTCTCGGCAGGCCCGTCTTCTACAGGAACACTGGGCTGTCTCTCTTAAGGCAAAAGCATAGAAACCAACCCATGCATCCAAAATAGAACGATGTGTTTTTCTGTCTAACCACTTCATGTATAGACTCATTTTTGTAAGTATGTTTTTGCCATATGTGACAATTTTATCACCGGCAAGAATTGATGAAGTTTTTCCACAGGAATGACTCTAGGTTTTTTTCTTAGTCCCGCTCGAAATGTACTTTGTGGAAGAAATGGCTGCAACCCGCGGAGTAGGCCGCGGCACACCCGTGCACCAGGCAAGGTCAGCAGAAAGAGGCCCAACGCAAACGAAGCTTTTTTCGTCGAAATCATATGTAGATGGATTGGTAGGAGTGCCGGAATTCCGGTCTTTGCCGTGGATATTTCAATACGAAATCCTATAGTGTGCGTGCTTGGTTACACCACCTAGGCTGGTAATCCGACCGCACCCTCGTATCTCCCCAACTCAGTACAACATAAGCACTCTGCATAAGTAGCGTACTATCATTCCAGAAAGAATTCCATCCCGCAATCACCAATTCTTGTCTGTCTCGAAACCTCCGTCGAAGTAGTCAAAAAATCTCCCCGGCACGACTCTCTTCTTTTGGAAGGCAACTTGTCTCGCCTCCAAGAACTCTAACTTGGCCTCGTCATCATGAATGTCACTTAAGAATGTTAGCTCAAGTAACCTAAATCAAACAGCTTCAAGAAAAATTCCCGCTCAGATAACTCAAACAACTTAAAATTAATGTGGACACAAAGAAGTAAAAAAAAGAACGGGGAAAATTGAGACAGGGGTTGCCTTGTTATATATTCGCAGCTGATGCAGGTGTGCACATTAGAAAGGGGGGTTTCATCTTTTGCAACCATGCGAATATATAAGAAACACGCCCGCACTCCCTCAAAAAAGCATTCATTTTTTTACTCTACTACATTTGAGCGCAATCTCAAACTGATATGCCAACTAAAATTTATGAGCATTGATCGTTAAGGGGCATGGTTCAGCCCTGGGAACTCAATGACAGGATCAGATTAGTCGAAAAAGTCTTCATTGCGATGAAGTGACGTCCTCAAAACACCTCCATACAAATTGGTCTCCTTCTTGCTGAATACAAGCGTTTTAGGCTTAAGGGACGGGGCAAAGACCGGGTTTTCCCGGGCAGAAAGGTAATTGGAAAACCCCTGGCAATTGGAAAACCCCTGGGGTAATGCCTTGACGGTATTGAGCCCGTCTTTCGAAACAAACGTCTGCCACGGGCTGCACATCATCAACTCAAGCTCAATATCTTCAGAATTCTCACTTCTGAACTGCAAATTCAGTACGACTCAATCGCGAAGCGGTTTCTGATGAGCATAATGTCAATTCATAATGTCAAATACTGTGAACTCAACAACCATGTTCAAGTGATTTAGACCCATGGACAAATGTTCAATTTTTTTACTACAGAATCTCCCAGATCTAATATTAATATTGTCAATATTTGGTGGATTCCAGACTTTTCGAAAGATATTAGGATTTCAAAGGATACCGTTTTTATTTTAATTACAGCTGTTCCCTGTCCCCGTTCATTCTTTTCCTCGGACTTCTCTTACTGTTCAGCTATTTCCTGGATTCCTGGATATTGCCTGATCAATTCTGGCTATTTCTGGTTACTTCTCAATATCCTTATTTCCGGTCATTCCTGCATATCAAACAATTTGAGTCAACAGGTCGGAAATGGATATAAGTCGCGGAACTCGGTACAAGCCCGGAAACTGAACTGGCCGTTCCGGCCATCGACCTTCCTATTAGTGTTACGTAGTATACACGAAAAAGATCAGGCAAAGTACCACGAACTACAATTATACGTATACACAACTCTTCACTACATTTTCTATTGGACTACAACCTTCACTAGATATGCAATAGACAAGTTAAAATTTTTACTTTCGGTTGCGGCCATACCAAGTGGAAAATACTGTTTCCCGTTCGATCAACGTTAGTCAAGCCACTTAGGGCCACAGTGAGTAATGCAGTGGGAGACCATGTGTGAAATTGTGGTGCTGCAATCTTTTTGCCATTTTTTGTGAGAAATAATATGTTTAATAAAACACGGAATAAAGCTGTTTCGTCAAACTAATATCTAATTTCACAAAGATACAGCTGTTTTTAAAGATATGCAGAGAGTATTCAAGGATTAGCATAGGCTGGATCTCTGAAGTATGGTGAATCAAATATGGGAGCATGTCCTGCACATAGCTGGTTCCGGTACAGAACTGGTGCCGGTATTTCGTTCCCCCAAAAAACCACTGCCGATTAAAAAAAAAATTATACAGACAAACTCTTCATAGCAAAAACTCAATGAACCATCGAAGCCAATTTTTCAAACTCCACTATTTCAAGTGGTGCGTGCCGACAGAAAAACAGACCGACCCGAAAATGGCATACCAGATTCGCAGCCAGCGAAGCGAAGTATAAATACCGGGCATCCCCCTCTCCTTTTCCTCCTCCAACAACTTTTTCAGACATAATCAGACAGGAAAAAAGACAAAAGACAAGACAAAAGACAAGACAAAAGACAAGACAAAAGACAAGACAAAAGACAAGAGAAAAGAAAAGATAAAAGAAAAGCCAAAAGAAAAGACAAAAGACAAGACAAAAGACGAGACAAAAGACAAGACAAAAGACAAGACAAAAGACAAGAGAAAAGAAAAGATAAAAGAAAAGACAAAAGAAAAGACAGACAGACAGACAGACAGACATAATCAGACAGGCCAGAAAGACAAGACAAAAGACAAAAGACAAAAGACAAAAGATTTTGGAATCGTACTGTTCAACAAAATGAATTCTCTCCTTTCACCGACTGCAGCCAGGCCTGCGACCAAAATCTCTCTTGAAACTTCTCATGGACCCGGACCTCCCAGAACCAAAAAAAGACAAAAGAGAAAAATGCGAATGGATTCTGGAAAGCAAAATATGGTACAGGAAAGTAAAGACGTGGAAGGAATTGGATAAATGGAGGAATGGAAAAAGGGAAGAATTGGAAGAATTGGATAAATGGAAGAAATGGAAGAAATGACGAAAAATGACAAAAATGGAAAAAATGACGAAAATGGTAGAAATCACGAAAATGGACAGAAATGGGCAGAAAATGGATACAGAGACTACTTTTCACGGATGTAAATCTCCTCCTCTTGGCTCCTCTTGGCACCTCTTGGCTCCCATTGATGCAGACTGGTCAAGAAAAATTAAATATTGAAATGGCTATAATAAAAAAAAAGTAATAAAAAAATACCATAAAAAAAGTATCATAAAAAAAATTGACAAGACGATGGAGATTCATGGGTTCAAGATGAGAAAAAAGGGGAACTTCTTATATAAAAACGAAAGCATTTTCCTGGTTATTCCTGACTAATTTCGTTGAGATTTCCTCGAGATTTCTTGGTTATATCTGGTGATTTCTTGGGTATTCCTGGGAAATCCTGATTTCTGGATTCCTGATTTCTGGATTCATGGATTCCTAGATATTCCTGCATTTATCCTGGCTATTGTCTTATTGCTTGGAGATTCCAGATTACTGGATTTTCTGGTGGTTTCCTGGGTTCCAGATTATTCCAAATTATTCCAAATTAGACCTGGATATTCCAGGTGATTTCCTTGATGCCTGGATATTCCAAGAATTGGATATTTCCTTTTTGCTTGGTTTTTAAAAAAGGTTCCAGATTATACCTGCATATACCAAACATTTACTGGATATTCCTGGACATTTCCTGGTTTTCCTGGATCTTCCTGGATCTTCCTGGATCTTCCTGAATGTTTCTTATTTGTTTCCTGAATATAACTGGACAATTCCCTATTTCGTGGATATTTCTGGTTTCCCGATAATTCCCCGGTAAGTCCTGGTAATTCCAGATTAAACTTGGATATTCCTGGTCATTTCCTTTCTGGTTATGCTGGTTGTTGGCTGGATATTTGGTTATTGCCTGGATATGCCTGGATACTTCTTGATGATTCCTGGAAATTCCTGGTTTTTCCTATTTCTGGTTTCCTGATAATTTCTGGATATGGGATTGATATCATTCGGCTCGAATGTCTTTGCCAGCTGGGGATATGGCCAGGCAACATGTCTTTGTCCTCCCTTCCCAAAGTGAGTATCAATCTGAGTCTCAGTCTCAGTCTCAGTCTCAGTCTCAGTCTCAGTATCAGTATCTGTACACTTATCCCCACGTATGAACACGGGACTGCTCGTGAACTGAACTTTTGACTCGATCCTCGGAGTAGGAATCGTGGCATATACTAAAGAACCAAAGGTCATTCCTTTTATCTAATACTGGTTCCTTATTGCCTGGTTATTGCCTGGTAATTCCCTGGGTATCCCTGATTTTTGCTGGATATTCCAGATGATTTTCTCGTTATTCCAGATTATTCCAGATTATTCGAGATTACCTGGATATTCCTGGTTCTTTCCTGGTTTCCTGGTTTCCTGATTCGTTCCTGGTTCCTGGTTTCCTGGATATTTCCAGATTATACCTGGATAATCCTGAATAATGCTTGGAATTGCCTGGATGTTTCCTTATTGCCTGGCTATTTTCTTTTTGCCTGGTTTTCCTGGATATTCCTGATAACTGCATAGTCCAGATTCCAGATTCCTGGATATTCCGAATTAAACCGGTATTATCAAACCCGAATATTCCTTATTGCTTGGTTACAGGAAGAGGATCCAACTTGACGGAGTCCAAGGCCAAGTAGTAGTAGAGATCCTGCACGTCCAAGCCCGAACCCTTGGTGAAACCTGCAAACCCCAACGGGCCACGGTCACAGTCACTACACACCAAAAGCCGTTGCACCGATTCCAACTCCCCCACCTTCTTCACTCCCCCATTTTCCAAACCATCAGTTTCCCCGTTTTCCCCGCTTTTCCCGTTTTGTCCATTTTCCCCATTTTCCTCAATTTTGTCCCCATTTTCCTCAACCACGTCCCTGTTTTCCTCAACTTTGTCTTTCCTTTTCCCATTTTCCTCACCTTTGTCCTCCCTTTTCTCGTTTTCCTCCCGCGAAAATGCGAATTCCGCACACGCTTTTGAGACTCCAATATTATCGAATTCCCAAACATCCTTGATACCGTAAAAGTGGTTTCCTGGGGAAATCATCCTGGGGGCGTTGGTGATGGAGATGCTATGGTCTAGGAAACCTGCATGGAGTTTGATGAGGCGGGCGTTGCATTCGGGAAATGGACACCGGATAATACTTCCGTTTTGGGAGGCTTGTAGTGGGGTGGTGTTTTCTATGCTTGGGGGGTTGCTCATGGTGGCTGCGATTGGTTCAGGAGGACTTTTGAGTTTCTAAATTTTTTTTGGCTTTGGTGAGACTCTTGGTCTCACACGACACCCGTACATCCCAAGAAGGTCAATGACATGTCCCTTTTCCAATTCCAATAAACAAAGAAAGAAATATTCACCCCACCATTACGAAAAGAATGATCTCAATGCCTCTGTAAATGTTTAAGTATTTTTGATCTTTTACACTATGAACATGCTTGTGCTAGGAAATGCTTATATGCAGGCCAGACGATATTTTAAAACTTTCCTATCAGAATACAAACGTTACAAAATACCCTTTTGCAGATGACTTTATTATTTAGACACAATCGACTATTCTAAAGTATATACGCCGGCATATAGGCACTGGTACTGTCCAAGACAAGTGCCAATCAGCACCACTACTTGACCCAGTCAGCACCAACACATGACCACACTGACCCAGTACAGACCTAGTCCAAGAGAAGTCCAAGAGAAGTCCAAGAGAAAGTACAAAGACCTTAAACTAGTACTTAAAATGTACTTGCTTTGGATCACAACTTGGAGGACTCCTCCATCAATTCCTTGGCCAACTCACTCAATGGAAAGTAAAGACCCCCCACAAATTCAGCAGATGCAGAACTGGCGGTGCCGTTTTTACTCCGCATAGCCACGCCTTGTGAAATCACACAGATGCGTAGAAGCCCAAACACCGAGCCCATGCGCCATAAATCAATGGGATTGTTCTTTGGGTCGTGCTCACGCCACTCGTGCCCCAACTTCTTCTGGTAGAGCTCCAAAGCCCGGCGTAACACCTGGACGGAGTTTGGGTTGTCCGAGCCGATTGCCGTATCGGGAAACATCATCTTGTTCATGTCGCTGGAAAACACGTACATCTGGAGAAAGTTGGCGAGGTCAAACATCGGATGGCCCAACGTACACAACTCCCAATCCAACACCGCCAAAACCTTAGGTTCCGTTGGGTGGAAGAGAAAATTGTCGATCTTGCAGTCGCCGTGAACAAGCGTCACGAGCTGCGGGTCACGTGGCGCCCGCTCCAAGATCCACTGGCAGATTCTTTCAAAGTCCGGAATCGCCTTCACCACGCGTGCCTGCGATGCCTGCACCGCACTCAACGTTTTGATTTGCCGCTGGAAATAGGACGGTGGGTTGGGCTGCACGGGTTTCTTGAACTGGGGAAAGTGTTTCGAGGGAAGATGCTCGAGGAGCTGTGTGCAGTCCACCAGATGAATTGAGCTGATGGTATCCATAATAGCACCCCAGTATTTCCCCTTTTCAGACTCTGGGATCTTGGGCATATCGGGCCGTTTGATGGGCCGGCCCAGGATATACTCCATGATGTAAAATACCGCCCCCGTGACCAGTTCATCTTCACACAAAACGTATACTTCCGGAACCGGCACTTTCTTGCCATTTTCGGCCCGTTCGTTGCACAACGAAATGCCGTTCAACATGTAAAATTCCCGCTCTATGGCGTGAGCTGATTTGGAAACCAATTGCGAGTTGCTCATTGGCTTTCGGCGCAAAACAAATTTGCTGCCATCTCCACTGGTGAGCAAGTATGTGGGGTTGGACTGGCCAAAGGTAAATTGCTTGGCAGTGAAGGGGCCACGGAAGGAAGGCACGGATTTTCCCAAGATGGCCGAATCGGGAAGACTGGCCAAATACCGGCCCACGTTTTCAATATTCAAGGGGTTTCTAATGTCGGAGAACTCGGGCATTGTAGTGGATAGGAAAAGCGAGCAGACCCCGAGGTGTGCACCCCGCAGTTTGGTTTCAGGCCGGTGCGCGGAGCACATGAACCTAGCCAGCTGACCACGTGAACGAGCATCATGTGACCAGACATCATGTGCCCAAACATCATGTGCCCAAATGATCACGTGATCCACTTAACCCATCACAATCAACTCACTTCTGATTGACTCTCACTTGACGTTAAGTGAGTAGTAATTGTAGATACCCCGTTGACTGAACTCCACGGGCCACACGCTCTCCAGAAGCTCGCCCTGCAAGTACTTCTTCTTCTTGGTGGTGTTCATGTTAAAGTATCCAATGGAACAATTGATTTTCCGAGACGCATAGCGGAGAAAATCGGGCTTGGCCACCTTGGTTTCCATCTTGGCTCCGGTCTCCAAATCGTAGTACACCATATTGGAAATCCCAGCATTGTTCCCCGGTTTACCCGAAATCAAGGTATCGTACGATGCATCCGAGGACTCGATCTTGTAAATCCACGCCCTTCTGCCTTCGTTATCAAAGAATTTCCAGATCACAGGAAGATAACTTTTGCTGTGGATCAGGAAATCCGTCTGCACGGGTTGAATCGTGAAGTGTTCGCCCGAAGTCAAGTCGTAAAGAGTCTTGTAGTCAAACTCTATCGCCAAGAGCCCGGAATCAAAGCTCTTTTTAAGAAACGACAGGAGGTTTCGCCGGTCGAGGCCCTTACAGTTAGTAATATCGAGATACCGGAGTGTATCGTTTTCATTCAAAAGATGAAGAAGATCGGCCATTTCGATTTTGGAATGGGGAATGGCCAAGCTCTCCAAGCCAGGAAAGCGGCTTTTAAGCACCGAAATCACTTGTTTATTAACCGGCATGCCTCCCACATTAAGGTACCGTAAATTGGGGGCCTTTAAGTTGTTGATGGTGAAAAGAAGGTACTGGTCGCTCAAAGGAGAAACCACGTTGGAGTCGATCTGGAGGTTGAGCCATTCGAGCGAGTCGTTGCAGACTGCAGGATGACGAGTAAGAAACTGGATCAAGTCTTTGGTGGTCAATTTCAGACACCGGGCCAACGAGAGATGGGTCAACCTGCAGGACTCGGGGAGTTGGTGCAACAACACCAGCGATGTAATGGAGGTATGGGTCAAATCCAATCTTCGAAGATGGGAGAAATGAGGAAGCAACTTCTCAAACACTCGGAGTGGGAGATTGGAGCAATCATGAAACGAAAGCTTGAATAAGTGGTTCAAGGAATCGGAATTCGGGTCAATGATCAATTCATCAAAGGCCTGGGCAAATTGTTGGGAAGAAGCCCCACAGAAATCAAGCGCCTGGATTTTCCGCATGCAATTGAAAAGCTTCAGCAACACCGACGAGTCCATATCGTCCTGGATATTTTCCGAGGCCTGGAACTCAATCAAATTGGGACATAGCAGAAGTGCCAATTGGATGGTGGCCGAAGTGACCATCTGGATTTCCTGGTTCATGCGGCCCGTACGTCCCAAACCAATCGAAGTAAAGGTCTGGAAATCCATAAATTCCACGTATTGTCCGATATCCGGTTGTTTAATGATATTCCGAAGAAACCGTTCAAACGAATTGGGCCGGTTAAAAATGGCATACTTATAAAGAAACCGGATAGCAAGCTGGTTGAACGTTTTCAGAAGAACCGGGATGGTTTTCAGGAACTTCTCCAAATTGGCCGGGATGGAGGCGGAATTTCCGTCATAGTACACGATCTCAATGATCTGATGGAGAATTTCCATGGGCAACGAAAGCAACGGCGAGAAGTTCTGCGTCTGGGTCAAGTTAACCAGCGGGTCTTTGAGCGTATAGTTTTCCGTGATGGAAGAGGCCGAAAGCGCTCCGGAGTCCTGGGAATCTTGCGACATCACCGGCAGCAAAAAGAGCCCTGCTCTATCGGTGGCAGGAAACGACATGGACGCCTTGAGGACATTTTGGATGGATGTATCGAGGACGTTGGGGAGATCGTTTTGGTGGAGGACGCTTTGGATGGAGTCGAGGTTCTGAGCCGGAGAAAACACGAATTCCGGTTTGTCGTTTGTATAGGAAAGATTTTCGGGGGATTGACTCTTTCCATGGGTTTGACCGGTTTCATGGGTTTGAGTTTCGGGGTTTTGACTGGTTCCATGGGTTTGATTGGTTCCACGATCTTGGATACTTTCACGGTCTTGACCAAATTGCTGGGTTCCATGGCTCTGAACTTCTTGAGGAAGACCTGGTTCTTGGGTTCCTTGAAATTCTTGGGTTCCATGGAATTCTTGGGGTTGGGTGTGGTGATGAACGGAAGAACTCAGGGGCTGGGACGAAGACGCATTGAGCACAGTTTGAATGGAAGGATATTTCCGCTTATCACCGGAAGATGTGCCTGCATACACGTGGCGGAGCTGGTCCTGGCTTAGTGGCTTCAGACCCGAGTGTCCCATAAACGCAGGAAGAGACTCGATGGAATGCGGTAACTGCGATGTGTTTTGTGCGGAATGGTCCTGGGAACATATCGTGCGATGCCAACATGCAGGACGCGGTGTACCTTCCCCTTTCTCGTTTTTCTGAAATCAACCGCGACAATGAACTTATGAACGAGGACTTGAAGTACGTCCAGTACAAGACCAACAGCCTATAGCCGAATTTCTTGCGCTGGCTTCCCTTCTAGATGGACATATGTGGAATTTGCTGACAGATATCATATCTTAGTTCCTTCGAATGACTGGATTAAAGTGATGAGTGGGAACACCACCCAA
>NKZZ01001711.1:0-31430 GCA_002370815.1 Metschnikowia hamakuensis | reverse complement strand
CCGGAGAATTCATGGGCATGGCCATAGAGTGCCAAGGGAGGCGATTCCAAGTTGATTTTAAGCGAGATTTTGGGGCCGTCCAGCTTGAAAGATGATGTTTTGGGGCTAGCCCGGTGGGTCTTGGACCCGTTTTTGTCCGATGTCTGGTGTAAAACCCGAGATAAAAGCGTCATGGTAAAAAATTGGTTCTTCTAGGGAATTGATGAGTTTTGGGATTCAAAAAACAAATGAATCTGGGTTTTGGAAGATTCTGGGGAATCACTCAAGAATCTTAGGGTGTACTGGGCCTCTAAATGGTCAGTATTTCAAGTGGAATATTGGAGAAAGTCACTGGAAATTTAGACTTTTGTTTATAACCTGGTTATGAGCACTGACAATTGGTATATGACTCTCCACTTAATCTAGGCTTCACTGATTACTGACTTCTCATCAGCACTGAGTGACCAGCCACTTCTGTTCCAAATTAGAAAAGATGTTTTTTTGTTTATGCTCGGTCCAAGTCGAATTCAGGTCAGTTGGCCCAGAGGTTCAGGTCGGGCTTAGGTCAGTGAGTTCAGGGGCTCAGGTCGTACACAAGACACACATTTCCTCGCCGAGTCCCCTTAAACATTTGGAATGGTAAATATGGGAGCAGCGAAAAAACACCAATTGACAGTCGGAATACGGGGCCAAGTCGGCCACTTCACCCAGAGCTTGTGCCCCAGCCGTTTCCTGCATGGCCAGTTCCTGGAGGACCAGCTCCACATCAGCCATGTCTGGACCCCAAACCACTTTCCCACACGACGCACAGCTCTTGTTCCGGAGAAGCCAGCCCCGCAACACATCTCTGCGGTGAGTTTCCATGGCTTTGCGGATCTCATCATTGACCTTGGCCAAGCAAATGAGGTTAAACTCGCTCTCAAAGTAGAACGACGTGAGAATGTCCTGGAGAATGGCCCGCACATTGGACATCTGTGCTTTTTCCATCACCTGGGAAAGAACGCCATTGAAGAGGGCAGATGATCCACCGTTGGAGTCAATGATGGCCCGGAAACTCCGGTAAATCGCCTGGTCCACTTGCACGGGGCACGTGACGAGACCTTCGATAAAGTGACTCCAGCTTTGGGGGTTTTTGGTACAGATGGTGATACCAAACGTAACGATCCGCTCCACACTTCTTTCAACGTCTTTTTCTTTTTCTTTTTCTTCTTCTCCGTTTTCCCCATTTTTCCCATTTTCTCCTAGACTGATGGCCTGTATAAGCTGGTGTAAAGCCTGCTCATATTGGCGGTCCTGCATATACACCACCGCCATGGCTTCATGTTGATTATGTTCATCAAGTTTGTCCAAAAGCAATTGATTCATGCCCAAAACAACCTTGTATTTTTCAACAAGACCGGTAACCTTGGAGGGCGCGTATGTGCAGGACATCCCAATATACGCCCGGGCCAACGGTTCCACAAACTCTTCGTCCTTCAACATTTGGAGGTACCGGTAAGTTTCTTCAGGAGAGCATTCCAATGCCAATAAATGGATTTTCTGGCAGTACTTGCGGCCCAAACCCGCCATTTCCTCGGGGAAGTTCCCAAAGAAGTAACGGCCGTTTCGGCCCAAAAGCGAAAGCACCCTCGACTGCTCCGCCACAGTCCCCCGGTCAAACGTATTGGCCAACAATTCCGCCACCATGGGGAAATCAATCTCCTGCGCCATAGGCTTGCCCTGACTCTGCATCCAAACGTCCAAAGCTTTAGAATATTGGCGTGCCTGCACATAGTACCGGAACGCTGCCCAGTAAAACTCCGCCGTTTTCATCTGTTCCAATAAAAACGTTTCATCGGGCGCAAAGTAAAACGGTAAAATGCACTCCAACGCAAGTTCCCGGTCCTTATGGGTCTCCAAATCAAAATCCTGAAGCAACCTGTCCACGGATTCCTGCACCACGGAATCGGCTATGCGGATAAACTGGTGATATTTCGGGTAGTTCCGGGCCACGAACACCGCAAGCTGCACGTAGTCCTTTGGCCCAAGAATTTCCCCGTTGACACTGAAAGTGTCGAGGACTGCATCCATGATATATTGCCGACTGAGTCCGTTTTTGGTCTCGGTATTCAACACTGGGTTCTCCAAAAACTCGTTTAACGTCGCCAACATCTCGAAACTGTTTTTTTGCAAGAAAAAAAGAAGGTATGGGAACGGCGAGTCGTGGAGACCCAAAAATGGGGCACTTTGCACTTCTTGGGCGCTGAAAAGAAGCCCACATATGGCCTCTCGCCCCATCACCTCTTGCTCTTCGTCCATGAACTCATCGGTGGGGAACTTGCGTCCGGAAAGAATATACGACATGTAGGCGTAAACCAAGTAGCAATTTTCTTCTTTTTCTCCAAATTTATTTTTTTCTTCTTTTTCTGCGTCTTCAAGTTGATTTTCTTCTTCTTCTTCTCTTCCGACCTGCACATAGAGCCCCTCCGTCAAGTCCACCAATGGCGTCAAAAAGTCATGGAAAACGCAGTTCCAAATGTAAACACTGCATTCTTGTAAGCCGTATGTCTTGCATAGCTTCAATGTCATATCGATATTAAGCGTAGAAATGTCCAAAAGACACACCATTTCGGTCAAACGTTCTCCATGGCCATTTTCAACCGAGTACTGCACAAGAAGCTCGAATATGTATGGAGAAAGGTTGGGGATCTTCCGACAGAGAATGTAGTTTGAAATTGACTCGAAAAACGCCTTTTTATGTGCCGTTTTCTCGTACAATAGCTCAATGACGTCAAGGAGATCGGAGTCCAAGATGCCGTCTCGATTTGCGGCAATTTCCGAAACCACCTGAAGAAAAACACCAATATGAGCATCCGACGATGTTACAGAATTTTTTATAGGTAAAGATTCTGAACAATGTGGTGGTCCTGAAAAGTGTGGTGGTCCTGAAAAAGGTGCTGGTCCTAAAATAGATGCATCTTCAGAAACCCAAGCTGCAGCCTCGTGCATTATCTTGATGAGAAAAGGCTCCACCACATGCTGTCTTTCCTTAAGTGTATGCGGGAGTCCATACAAAAGAAGCCAGCCCCGTTCTTCCGAACTGTAATAGTCGTATGCACACCAAAGGGCTTCGGAAAAACTTTCTTCCGAGAGTAACGACACAAGGTGGTCTGCCCATTTCATCGTGGTTCCGGTATACAAGGCCACCGGCTCAACAAGCACCACTGGCCGGTGCCGGAAGATCTGGAGCAGATTCTGGAGCTTGTGGAGGTCCACATTCTCCGAAGTAGTAAACGGAAACCGTTCCTGGCCCACCAAAGTCAATTTTGGGCAATGGAAAAAACACATTTCCTTGGAATTCTCCGTCGAGTCTCGAACTACCACACACAAAATCTCAGAATTGAGCCATTTTAAGGCCTCGATCACGTGGCCTGGGGCAAACCGGAACCGGGCCCGTTTTTGGTGTGGAAGCACCGGCACTCCCCGGTCTTTATCCTTTAATCCCGATAGAATATGCATATAGTTGGCAGGAAGAGCAGAGAAATCCACCTCTAGAACACTCACCACGTTGGACCACGAGTACGCCAACTTGGCACTGGAGGTGCTCTGTATGCAGGGGTACCAAGCCAATAGGCCCATGCAAGAAGGATTTGGCTCCACGTCTTTTGGCCGCAGCACCTGGAAATGGATCTTGGTATAGCTGGAGCCAGAATTGTTAAGTGACCGAATGGAGAAGGCTGTGAGTGAGTTGCACGTGATCACGGCCACGAGTCCAATCTGATCTGTGATCTGGGCAGATGTACCCACAGGAAGAATCTGGCAATCAAGGATTCGATTATGGAAACTGTCCATATTAGTCTCATTTTGACCCAAATTTTGACTGGTATCAAGTCTATATTTTTGACTTGACTTTTGAGTGTCTGGATCAGAACTCCCACCTTTTCTCCGCACTTTCTCCTCACATTCATGCACCTTTTCGCTTGTATAGTAGACCTTGAAGAACTTGGAAAAACCGTGGTGGAAAAAAACGGACCGGGCCAGATCTGAGGTCACGAGATCATAGGAATCACCCACAAAAGCCACCGCAAGGACTCTAGGGTTAGGAGAGGAAGAATTTGGCGGTGGAGGATGGATCACGTGATGCGGCGTCACCGTTTGACTTTGTTTTGGGCCCGGAAACTCCCACACCGTGACTCTTCCATCTGCAGACCCAGCAGCAGCCAAGCGGCCATCAGTGGACACGGATATGCATAGAACAGGGGAAAAAATGGCGGAAAAAACAGCCGGATCGGTAAGATCCAGCCTAATTTCCTCATTTTCAGAGTCTAAATGATCAAAAACATGGGCCAATTTCTGATGGTAATTGAAACATGCCACTGCCCCTCGGCTAAGACCCACCAAAATGTATGACGGAGAAAGTTGGATGCAGCAGGGCACACCAAAACGAGCCGAGAATTTTGCCGATCGTAGGACTTTTTCCACGCCGCCTGCGGCTGACCAATGGATGATTTCGGTCACCTGGGGTCCGAACCCAGATTCTGTGAGACCAGATTCTGTGAGACCAGATTCTGTGGGACCAGATTCTGTGGGACCTAATTGGTCTGCAGATCCTATCTGATCACCTGACCCTGCACCAGACTCTATGGTCTGGAAGTTTGATGGAGTTGGAGATCGGGACGGCAAGGAAAGAACATGGAGGTGTTTCCGTGCATCACGTGCCCGTCTCACGAGCGATGTCTGGCTATGGGAGCGGTCATCAAAGTGCCGTCGCCGGTACGGCAGAGCGGTAGAGGTCGAGCTGGATGCAGACATGTCTAGTATTGCATATGATCTGATAGTCTATGGAGATCTATAGGATAGCTTTTGATAGCTGGAGTCGGGACAATAGCTTTTGTTAGATGGAAACTCCAGATTGAGAAGTATCTAGGGAGCCTGATGACAATATCTATGGGTGGGGAGTAGCCAATGTTATATGGAGTAGCGGTGGAGTAGCGGTGGAGTAGCGGTGGAGTAGCGGTGGAAGCTGGCTTAGATAGGATGAACGGGGATCCAGGAATCAACTTATATGGAGCAGTGTATGGTCTCCAATGGCGCTATCTATGGCGGTAAAAATAGCTAGATGCTTATAAGAATAGATGGATGGATGCAATCTCCTTTATATTCGCTGTAATGTATGGCTGTGGACTGGAGGAATGGTAGATAGCTAGAGTAGTTGTAGTACTAAGCTGTAAGTATGGCTGTAAATCTGTAAAAATATGGCTGTAAATGTATGGCTGTAAATGTATGGCTGTAAATGTATGGCTGTAAAAATATGGCTGTAAATGTATGGCTGTAAATATATATATATATAGTATGTAGTAGATCGTGGAGGGGGAGGAGGAGGAGGAGGAGGAGGAGGAGTATAGAGTGGAGTATGGAGTATGGGGAGTGGAATGAATCGGTGCGGGCCACGTGACCAGGCAGCAGTCGATCGGTTGAAGGTGAGTGTGTCCAGAAAAAAAGAAATAGGCCTGTGGGGGGGTTTACATGCAGGAGCTATCGGAACTTACCGGGCGGGATGGTCCCGAAGGGGCATGAACTAACCAGGGGGCATAGTTCAATAGTGACTTGTTATGTCTATGTTTGATGCACGCAAGCGGCCTGTGTACAGGAAAATACCTATATACAGGTCTACTTGGGGGTTGGGGGGGGGGGGGGTTTTCAGGGTTCCAGCAACCGTAGCCAGTCCAAATTTATATTGTCAACTGGTATTATGAATTGCATAGCTTTCACATATTTTTAGCCAATTCAATTTAGTGGATGGCCAGAACCGTTACCTTTTCCCTTCGTTCACTGCTGCATGTACTGCACATAGTCACATGCAAATGGGAGAGCTTTTAAAGCTGATAGACCCGTACACCACGCGCATTATATACAGTCCATACGCCAAATCCCACACTCCATACACTCCCATACACTCCATACACCAAATCCCATACTCCATCCACCAATCTTGGCCCCATGAACCTCTCGCTCCAGGACCCGTTTTCCGTGGCCAAGGAGTACCCCGATACCCTCGTCCACACGCTCCAGTATGGCCACCTGGTGTGCATCCAGTTCAACCGCAAAGGCGACTACCTAGCGCTGGGCCTTAGTGATGGAACGGTGATCATTTATGATCTCTTGAGCTACGCCATCATCTGCGTGCTCCGAAAAGACGGCCACGTGCGGCCCATCACGTCGTTGACCTGGTCCCATTGTGGCCGGTACCTTCTTTCGTCGCTGCAGGACTGGAGCTGTATTCTCTGGGACCTCCAATATGCCAATGCACGTGACGGGGGTGTTTTTGGCGAATTGGGCGGGAAAAGCCTTCGAAACACCGCCATGCACAACCCGGCCATGGTCGAGAAGATCCGCTTTGGCGGGCCCATCTGGCTGGCGTGTCTCCACCCTCGAAACCCGTTTATTTTCACGGCCTCTCTCTTCGAGGACTCTCCCGTATACGTCAAAATCAAGAGGGAGCCCAAAGAGGAAAGTCAGAAAGGGACAGAGACTGAATTTAAAGAGGAAATTCAGAAAGAGGAAATTCAGAAGGGTGTTGATAGAATCACGCTTCTGACGGAGCCCAGGGTGCAGGACGAGGACGAAAGTGAAGACACCAAATCCAAACACCAGACGCTCGTGACCATCTTCTCCACGTCCGGAGATTATCTCCTTTGTGGCACCAGCAAAGGCTGGCTCAACGTGATCGACGCCCACTCCATCGAAACCGTGCGTCTGGTCAAAGTGGCCAACTGTAACATCAAAAGTTTGGTGATTTCGCCCAACGGCCGCAAGCTCGCGGTCAATTGCCTGGACAGAATCATCCGGCAGATCCACTTGCCTGATTTCATCAACAACAAAAACCCGGAGCAATGGGACTTTGATGTGGAGCATCGGTACCAGGACGTGGTCAACCGGCTCCAATGGAACGGCGTGACATTCAATGCCAACTCGGACTTCTTGGTGGCCTCCACGTTTGGCCAGAGTCTGCAGGATCTATATCTATGGGAAACGGGCATGGGCTCGCTAATAAAGATCTTGGAGGGCAGCCAGGAGGAGTTGATCGATGTCAAGTGGAACTATAACAAGTGCATGATAGGCTCCACGGGGCTTGACACAGGCACGGTGTACCTCTGGCTGATCCAGTTTGCGTCCAAATGGAGTGCATTGGCTCCGGATTTCGTGGAGATCGAGGAGAACGAGGAGTACCAAGAGCGAGAAAACGAGTTTGACATTTTGGACGAGACCGAGGTCATCAAGAAACGCATGGAGGAGGAGGACTTGGAGATTGATATTCTTCAAAATGAGCAGACCGACGTCCGGGGGTTCGATACCCAGATCACCAGTTTCATCATTCCCATCAACTACGAGCTGTCGGTGGTGAATGTTTGAGCGTCCCCCTCCACGACACGCCACGGGCCAAAAGTCTTCTGAAATGGATTAGATTTCTGCGTTGGCAGACTCCTGGTGATTCAAAGCCATGAGACGTGATCAGTCGCTATTTTGCACAGATTCAAAGTATTCGTTAAACTTAACGAACTAAATTCCGTCAACCCATAGCACAAATTCAAAGTCTTCGTTTAAACTGAACGAACTAAATTCCGTCAATCCATAGGCCTTAAGGTTGAAGAGGAATTGGAGGAGAAAAGGACGGGGGAAATAAAGAGAGGGGGGGCTGCCTTTTATATATTCGCAGCAGATGCAAGTGTGCATGTGAGAAGAAAGGGGGGTTTCATCTTTTGCAACCATGCGAATATATAAGAGACACGCCCGCACCCCCCAAAAAAAGCATCCATTTTTTGAAAAGCATCCATTTTTTAAAAGCATCCATTTTTTTTTCTTAAAGTTGCGAGAATCTACAATCATTTATGCCAACTTCTTCTGGACTAAAAAAGGGTCCATTCTAAAGTCAAAGGAATGAACATGAAGTCATGAGACAATTTTGAAGCCACGATAAGATGAATCTGTTTTTTCATGTTGATTTCAATTCTTGACTTTTTAAGGAATCGTTTGGCGTCCAAAGGTAAGTTCATAAAAAATAACATGGTTGAAATGATCTGGAAAAAAAAAGTGACCTGACAAAAATGGAGGTTTATCTAGAAAACTACGTCGCTGTGCGCGCTAGACTTGGGTTTTCGGAGGATAAAAAAGGTGCAGGATTGCCTTGAAGGGTATGAACGGTTTAAAGAACGGAACAAAAAATGGGGGTTTCATGGAGGAGGTTTTTAAGAAGTACCATGACTTTCCAATCGATTTTTAACCTAGACTTTCAAATGGATTTTTATCCTAGACTTTCAAATCGATTTTTAACCTAGACTTCAAATGGATTTTTAACCTAGACTTTCGAATGGATTTTTATCCTAGATCCCGAAAACTTCCCCGGATTTTGGTTTTGGACTCGTGGGCTTTCATATCTTTATCATGAGGGATAATTGGGAATGGCACGTCTGGAATTACTGATGGAGGTTTGACTAAAAATGGTATGGTGTTAATTTGGTGGCAGGAAAAGTACTAGTTGTCTCCATCTGTTTTCCTGTTTAATCTTAGATCCAGCGTGATCTAATCTGGCTATTGTCTACTTGATCAATGTCTACTGTCTACTGTCTACTGTCTACTGTCTACTGTCTACTGTCTACTGTCTACTGTCTACTGTCTACTGTCTACCAGTATAATGTCTTATGTCTAATGGGTCTACTGGGTCTACTGTCTACTGTCTAATGTCTCATGTGACTATCAGTCTATCAGTTTAATCTTGGATCTAACTTTTTCTAAGGACTAGTGTGTCTACCAGTCTTGTGTGTCTTTATGTGTCTTTATGTGTCTGATAGGTCTATGTCAAATGGGTCTATGTCTACTGTCTAATGGGTCTACTGTCAGTTTCATGACAAAACCTTGTCCCATTTCCCGATGACGCACTTGGATTGGTGTATACGGAGGGCTTCTTCGGAATGAACATTTTGGTGGCCATCATGATGATTTTGAGATTTCTCTGAAATTCGCTCCAGGAAGCTTTCGTCTTCTGATTTGCACTCCATGCTTCAATTTTGGCGGCATTTTTGGACTCATCTTGGACTCATCTTGGACTCATCTTGGACCCATCTCTTGTCTGCCATTTCCAGGTCCATCGTGGATAGTTGCCATACTTTATTGGGGTGGCTAGTGGCCATGTTCTTGAGATGGGAAAAGTTTGATTCCATCCAATTCTTTGGTTTAACGGAGTCTTGCACCCAGAAAATCAAAACCGGTTTCCATGTCTTGAAGTCCAATGGGTCTAATGTCTGTGTCTAAGTCCAATGTCCATTGTCTGTGTCTGAGTCCAATGTCCAATGTCTGTGTCTAAGTCCAATGGGTCTAATTTCTGATGTCTAATTCTACTGTCTACTGTCTAGTGTCTGGTGTCTACTGTCTAATGTCTAATCTTAGATCTAACTTTGTCTAATGGGTCCATCAGTCCAAACTGTCTAATGACAATCAGTCCAAACTGTCTAATGACAATACTGTCTAATGTCAGTATCAGATTAATCTTAGATCCAACTTTGTCTAGTGTCTACAAGAGAACAAGACTTTGGGAAACTACCAAGAATTTGTCCAATGAATTATATACCGGACCCAGAACCTTCTTTACTTTTGCTTACTTTTTCTTGGCCTGGACTTTTGGTTCGGTTCGGTTGGGTTCGGTTGGTCTTCTTTTAGCTTCTTCTTGAAGGTCACGTGACTGCGCTGGAAGACGCGCACTGGGAAAAATCAGTACCTGAAGATATCCATGGCTAATATGGAAAAGGAGGGTTTCCAGTTTACCTTTATGAATTTAGAAAAAAGGTCTCAGCAGTTTATCTTCACCTTTTTCCTTTGGGGCAGTTTCCTTTTTTCGGGAGTTTTTTGAAGTTTTTTGGAGTTTTTTGGGACTTTTTCCGTTTTCTCTCTTAATATGTACACCTGCATATAAAGGTCACGTGGGTGACACGCAGCAATGCAATGTTGGTAAATAAAAAAACAGAGTAGAGGTAAATAATCCTGCACACAACGCACCATTTGACCACTTGACCACCACAGCACTTGACCACACCACTTGACCCAATTTTTTCCCCAGAAAACGACCGTGGGGTTTTTAAAAAAACACGAAGAGATTAGAGACAGGTCACATGACCTGCACATTAACGTGCGTGTGCCGATATTATGGACATTTTAGCGATAACTGCGATACGGCCGGTCACGTGATGCGGTTTTTAATCCCAACAGCAAGTCACCCCACCCAACCGTCCAAGCACTGCCTAAAACGGTAACCCCCGCCCTTAACCCCTCCCCAAAAAGACCTTCTTGAAACTGTCCATTTTGGGAAATGGGCAGCCCGGAAAGGTGGCCGGAACAGCATAAGAGTCATGTGACACCCCACGGTGCGGGTATATGCAGTGCCACTGTTTTGTCCAAAAAACACCAGGAAAATCTTCTCATCAACCATTCACTCTCCCCATTTGCCCAGTGGCTTGTGATTGCATTCTCCTGTGCCAATATACAGTGTGTTATTGCTAGCATTTCTCCGAATTTGACATTTTGCCTGATTCCCGGATTTTTCCTACATTTCCATCGGAGCCTATTTTCCCGTTCTCCGCCACGATAACAAGACACCCCGATCCACTCCGTTGCCGCCCCGATCCACCCAAATACAGCCCTACATAGCAAATTCAAGGACAAAACTTTAAGGAGAAACATCGTGGATTTACAGCCATCAAAAAATCTTCCATACTCCTCCAGAACTAGTCTACAGAATACAGGATAACACGACTAGTCTACAGAGTACAGGATAATCACAGCATACTGTCTCCAGAAGTCTGAAGTCTACAGGAGTCTACAGGAGTATACATTTCTTCTGTTGATATCTGGTGATATTAAACCCATTATTTATGTCGGAGAAGCGGGCAGCCGAGGAGCTTCCGGCGTTCGAGGACCCGGCGGACCTAGTCAATGCAGTGGTGTCCACTCTCCAGGTACCCGAAGAAAAAACCAACGTGGCCATGACCTATGCCAACGACAAGAACGTGGCGTCTGAGGTGCAGGCATACGCCAAGATCGCCGGCCGGGACTGGACGTATTATGTCAAGCTGCTTGCCATTTCCATAGGCAGAAATACCGAGAATGGGCCGTCCCAGCCACTTCTGCAGGGCCAGGTGGTGCAGATAGACTTGGGGCCCGCCAAGGTGGTTTCCCGACAACATGCTGCCATCACCTATAATATTGACTTGCGGTGCTGGGAGTTGAAGGTGTTGGGGCGGAACGGTGCTCGCATTGATGGCGTCAAGATGCCCGTGGGCCAGAATTCCGCCACCCCATTACATTCCGGTGCCATTTTGGACGTGGGAGGAACCCAAATGATGTTCATTTTGCCGGACACGCCGCCGTCCATCTCGCAGAAAATGCTTCTGTCGTGCTTGGCCCGCTATAAGGGGAAGATGGCCAAGCTCGGGGCTCCTAGCCACTTGGGGTCCGGCCCCAATGGTGCCCACAACAATACCAACAACAATACCAACAATACCAACACAATGCCGAATAATGCTGCTACTAATGGTATTAATGGATCAGCCGGTGGAATCAATGGGTCGTCTGGCTCCACCAACTATTCCCGGTTCCCCAATGGGTTTGTCCTGCAGCCAGGCCATGGAAGTATGGGCCCCATGTTCGATAAAATCACGTTATCGCAGTCGCCGTCCCGGGCCGCAGTGCTGCTCCAGAATAACCTTGACCAGGATCTCTCCAGCGAAAAGGCCAAGGGCATCAAACCTCCATATTCTTATGCCACCATGATCACACAGGCCATTTTATCGGACCCGGAAGGCGTGATGTCGCTTTCGGAGATCTACGAATGGATCTCCAGCCATTATGCCTACTATAAGTATTCCAAGGCCGGGTGGCAGAACTCCATCCGGCACAACTTATCGTTGAACAAGGCGTTTGAAAAAGTGCCTCGAAAACCCAATGAGCCAGGCAAAGGAATGAAGTGGCAGATTTCCGAATCGTACCGGACGGAATTTTTGAAGAAGGTGCAAACAGGTACACTTTCCAAGTCTCGACGCGGGTCTTCTGTTTCAAGAACGTTACAGATCCACTTGGCCACGCACCAGGCGCTTCCGGACCCGGGAAAGAATCCCATGAAGGCCGAACTGCATTCCCGAAACGGGTCCATGGAGAACCCACTGCTCATGCAGTACGCCGTGCCCATGAATGCTTATATGCCGCAGCAGATGTACCAGCAGACGTACTATGGCTATGCCATGGGCAACCAGATGCAGGGAGGACAGATGCAGGGACAGATGCAGGGAAACCAGTCTCTTCAAATGAGCCAGTCCATCCAGGGACAGATGCAGGGAATGGGAAATCAGACCCAGAGCCATCAAATGAATGGACAGTTAAATGCACAGTTAAATGCACAGGGACAAGGACAGGGACAGATAAATGCACAGATGAATGGACAAGGACAAGGACAGGGACAAGGACAAGGACAAGGACAAGGCCAGAGAATGGGGATGATGTACCCCAACCAAAGCATCTCGCAGCCCCTCTCCCAAACGCAGAAAACCATGGCTTCGTCCTCATTGATGCCCCCCAAAGAACAAGTCGAACTTGCATCGCCATTGAGGCACATTCCGTCGCTAGACAGTGCGGCCAAGCAAAAAGCATCGGCGTCCAACAATGTGTTTGGCCAACCTCAAGGCAGAACCTACAGCATGTACAAGCTCGGCAACAACTACGAGTCGGGCGACAGTCTGGGCAACCGCAACTCGTTCTCCAATACTTCAAATGGCCAGAACACCAGCGAGTCCATGCTTCATAACTCCACGGCGCCCACCACGTCCAATACTTCGGAACTCGGGCTTGGGTTCACTTCCCCCAAAAAAATCGCCCCGTTGGAAGCTTTCACGCCCGAAAGGGGGTCCAAGGCCCTTCTGGCCAATGGCAAGGGCTTAAATACCAACCAATCATCGCCGGCGTTCTGGAACTTTGTGCAGTTCAGCACCCCCAACGGGCAAACTCCGGGAAGAAGAATCTCGGAAGATGGCCAAGGAAGTCCAACGTTAAGCCGAGGGAATGCCAAGATTGAGCTCTACGACGATTCTCCCTCGGCCTCCAATTCCCTTCGTCTGGAAAAGAAGGCTGTGGAATGATAAAAAAGATCCATGGCATTCATTGACTGATCTTGATATTCATTGACTGATCTTGATATTCATTGACTGATCTTGATATTAATATGGTTCTAATTATCTTCTTGGGGTACTTACGGATATTGATATTGTTTTATACATTAGTACATTGACATGAAGCATGGTAGTTTTTATTTTAGTTCTAAAGTTTAATTGTATGGATATGGCTTGGTCTTTAATTGTGCTGTAGGTTCATGAAATGGCTTATGTGCAGTACCACAACCAAAATTCACAGTTTACCTTCATTGGAAGTAATACCAGGCTTGTGACTAATTTGGGATATGAATTTTTGGTTGAATGGCAATGGAATGATGGAATTGGCTCTGAAATGATGGAATTGGCTCTTTATTAGACTGGGCCGTTATGTGCAGGTCCGCTTGGGGTCAGTTTTCAAGGTTCCAGCAATAGCAGCCACTCCAGATTTGGATGCCAAAGAGTGACCATAGATAATATGTAGAATCTCCAATTTCAGCCAATTTGAATCAGTGTGTGGCCAGAAAAGTATATTTCCTTTAAGCACTAAAGCTTTGTCCTGCATATAGCCTACCTTGGCTTGTCCATGGCACTCCCATCCAAATTTAAATCTAGATCTACCTAAATGTATTTCTCTTCATCCATATCTCTATCTCTATCTGTTTAAATGTATTTAAATTTGTCTGTCTCTATATCATCCTGCATATAATATATCCTGCATATAACGATGGACCTAGAATTCGGGAAATTCAAACCCCAGTAGTTTATAGCCTGAAATATTACGAAATAATCCAATAAAATTCGGTCCTTCACGTTCCTGTTTCTTCCAAAAGTGAAAAAAAAGATTGTTATTGCTTAAAGCTAAGGAGATCTCCGCCGTATACAGGACATTTCGGGAACTTCTTCAAAGAGCCTTCTCTGACGAAGAATCTCCCTTGCTAATAGATAGATTTGGAGATGGAAATCGGTGTGTAGATAAGAAATAGGCCATGGTGACTATATGCAGGACATGCAGCATTGCCCGAGAGTATAGCGTAATTTTCAGGCCACACACCAAATGGAATCGACTAAAATTGGGATTAAGTCATCTGAACAGTAGTACGAGCTACCTGTCCAAATTTGGGGTGGAGACTATTGCTGGAACGCTGGAAACCGACCCCAAGCGGACCTGCAGATAGAGAGGGTACTGCAGATAACCACGAAGAGTGCATGACACCGGAAAACCCCGCTCATTAATCGATACAACCAGAACTTTTCCCTTGATTATATCCACCTTTTTCATATCGGCAATGAGGTTCGGTTCCTTGCGCCCTTATCTGCATGTCCGCTATGCGGAATGGTATGGAACTTTAATAAAGTTCAAATGGTTCGCCATTGTTGGTTTGAGTGTGCAATCCCCCACGTTATCTGGCAGCTTACTGAGATTTCCCACCTGGTTCAAGTTCAACAGAATATGCCGTTGGAAATGCTTATGCAGATCTTGCTCGTTTGGACAAGTACTATGATTTTGTTTGGGTTTTGTTGACCCCCGCCGGCCCTCGAAGGAGGTGGATTCGGGTCCAATCCCGTTAACTGAAGAACCCCCTTGACTGAAGAACCCCCTTGACTGAAGAAGCCCCTTGACTGAAGAACCCCCTTGACTGAAGAACCCCCTTGACTGAAGATCCCCCCTTGACTGAAGATTTGGCTCGGAGAACGTCGCTTACTTTAAGCCGTTCTACCGACGACGGTACTAATTCTACCCCTAAAGGATTGTACCGACGGAACCCCTAGAAGGGGTTAGTCCTCTTGGAGTTAAGGATTTGGACAATTCCATGATTAAGCTTGGGGTCCAGACTATTCAATCGGCGGTAACCACTCATTCAATTATACTTCACACGGGGAAGGAAAAGGAAGAAGGAAGAAAAAAGTACTAAAAAGTATGGGAAGGTAATCTGTGGGGATCGCGGTCTTTTATAATCTTTTGGAATCGCAGCCAATGCACGCGCATGTCGCCACCCGATATGCACCTCGGGAAACCCCCGCACCAAATTGCAACCAACGCAATATATAAATGCGGGAGTCCCCCTTCTTTTCCCTTCTTTTCCCCTCTTTTTTCTACCACTCTCTTTATCATTATTTCCATCACCCACCACTCAATTCACTGCATAGTGCCTCATACACTACATAGTGTACCGTCGGTGTGTCTTTAGTGATTGTGGGTTCACCAGGATTGACTTTTATGGATGATTTAGTATTCTTTAGTGGTGGCCCTCTTGAACTAAGAAATCTATTCCCGTTTAACACCCCAAATCTTATTCAACAGAATTCAATCTCATAAAAAAAGGTATGTATTAAAGGAAGGAAAAGACTATTGAACTTTGGGGAAGACTACTTTGGGGAACACTATTGAACTTTGGAAAAGACTATTGAGCTTTGTGGTGATGTCGAAAGGGTGAGGTTTGGATCGATTATGTGGACACGCTCCTATGCCTAAGGATCGTTGATTCCGTGGTGGCACTGGATGTCGCGAAAAGCATCGTCGTTTTTGACCGATATCTATTCGGGTGAAGCTGTTTACTGGCCCAGTGAAGTTTTCTCCGCAAAAATGGTTGGATTGAATTATCAGTAGCCAGTTTAGTGGTTATTAGGTAGTCAATCGACGAAGTTGTAAAAAAACAAAAATTCAAATACTAATGAAAGTGAATATTTAATATTAGTTCAAGAAGAAACAGAAATACAACCTCCTTCATAATGTGCAAAATTTAGTTGAAAATTCCACAAATTGCACCCAAATTCCGCAAATTTTACTTGAAAATTCCCCAATTGCACTCAAATTCCACAAATTGCACTTCAAATTCCACAAATTGCACTCAAATTCTTTAAAATTTCCACAAATTTCTTTCCACAGACTCCTTTATTGAAATATTACTAAATGTCCTCCAATTTTACCCCAATTTACCCCAAAAGTACCCATAATTGCTCGAAAAAGCCCCAAAAACACCCAAAAAACACCCCAAAAAACCCCAAAAAAACCCGAAAAATGGGGCTTTTTCACAATAACCACCCAAATCCCATCCTTGACTCTAGGAATAAATTCCACCGAACCCAATCTACTGGAATGAGCCTAGACTTCCAGTCGGCCCTCTTTCTCCGGGTATACACCAGCCATTTCTGACTAGAAAACAAACAAATTTCCACTTCAGTTTCAGGTTAATGTTACCCTGAAAAAAGATGAATTTTTTATTGGATTATGGTCCTGAACCCGAAAGGGAAGGAGTCGTGGCGAGCCCAATTCCTTGGTTCTTGTGTGCAAGAAACACCCAAAACCTGGAGTTAATTTTGGGGACTTGAAGTCAATTTCTGGATTTTCTTTTCTCTAGTCATAAAAAAAATTCTGAATTCTTATTGGCCAGAAAAAAAGTACATACAGGACTTTTCCCCATTTCTGTGGTTGGTATATCCTCATCTTTTTCGTATCTTTTAAGAACCTCCCGGTGGCCTAGCTGGTTAAGGCACAAGACTGTAATGGATAATCTGGAATCTTGAGATCGGACGTTCGACTCGTCCCTGGGAGATTTTTTGCCAAAGTTTCTGTTGGGAAATTGCAGTTTGTATTTGCAGTTGCTGAATGTTCTGCAACAGACTGCAGATAAGTGTCGCAGTACTGTACACAGATGTATGATCCTGCATATAATCTCAATGGCGCATAACATTATACGTCCTGTCAGATTCAGACTTCCTGTCAAATTATTAGATAATCTGTCGTTCTGTCCAGATTTGATATTTCCTGTCAGATTTCAGCGTTTTTGTCCTTTTAAGACTTTTGTCCAGACTTTAGACTTTTGTCCAGACTTCTGTCTTTCTGTCCTGGAATTTATACTTCTGTCTTTCTGTCCCGTTAGACTTTTGTCCAGAAATTCAAACTTCTGCCCCTTTTTTTAGACTTCTGTCTTTCTGTCCTTTTTAGATATTCGGTCGGATTTTAGATTTCGGTCGTTTTGTACCTCTCGGCTGCCTTTTAATCTTCCAAAAAGCTCTGCCTCAGTCATCAACAAGTCCCTTAAAAGGTGTCCAATAGTTGTCCAACAGTTGTCCAATGTTTGTTCAATAATTGTCCAGCAGTTGTCTAATTTCTGTCCAATGTTTGTCCAAGAATTGTCCAATGTTTGTCCAATAATCCAGCATCGATGAAGTGATGTCAACTTTGGAGACGATACCAGTGAATTCCGGTCCATTTCCAAGCGAGGAATTTCTCGTAAATCTTATGAGAGACTCATCGGGCCATCTTTTGACGTTCAATATAAAAAGACCAAAGCCTGTTTTATCTGGACCCACTTATATGCAGACACATGTACTGCATACTTACCCCAACGTTCAACAGCACTCGCATAGCCACACTCTGGTCATGTGATCTAGGCAGAAGTGGGAAACCATAGTCGGGCCATCTATAGATTGTAGAATTTGACCATTTCTCCCACACCAACCAAAGTCACATGACCAATTCTTCCAGGCATATTTTCAGATTCAAAGTTCATGTCATATATTCATATCAGTTTTTTTTTTTTTTTTTGACTTCTCAGTTCAGCCGTGTTTCGCGGAAATGTACCTTGAATTAGAAGCTATGCAATTAGTATGAAAAGGTTTAGCGGCCGCCAAAAATCCAAACCACTTTGGAAAAAATTGGAGTTTGAACCGTTAGTTCCTCACGTGAGCTCCATTTAAGTCTGAACCAAAAAAAAAAATAAAACAAACCAAAAAAAAAAACTTAATGGATTTTGGAGAAGCTCAAGGAGATGCGCTACTCCCACTTCCACACTGCATTGATCTTCACATGTAAGAGTTTTGGCCCGCCGATCGAGACGGTTTCTTTTTGATGGGCTTGTGGCCAAATCTGCATCCACAAACACCTCGGCATCTCTTGGGTCCTCCTCGTTCCATCTGTTGTCTAAATATGATACCCTTTCTGGGATACCCTTTCTGGAAGTCTGCAGTAACTAACTCTTTGGGGGTTGCTCTTTTAGGTTTCGCCTTGGGTTCCTTAAAGTCTCTTTGTCATTAACACTCTTCTTTTCTTCAGTCCCAATTGTATTAACACTGTGCCATGTCCAGGACATTCCATTCCATTGGTGTATTGTCAGGAGCCACGAATGAACGCTTTGCTTCGAGAATGTCTGATAGAGGTCTAAGCCGAGGAATAAAGTATGGGATAGATGAATGATGGGATAGATGAAGTAGGGGATAGATGAAGTAGGGGATAGATGAAGTAGGGGATAGAGAGGAAAAGGAAGAGGAAGAGAGATTAAGTAATCTTTCATATAATATTCACATCGTTCTTTCCAATAACATTCCAACTCTATCTCTATATCTCTCCCATTAATAATGTAAATCTGATTCTCTATGCTCTTTAAGAACCAGGACAAATCTTGACAATTTTCTGGGAATGGCTTTTAATTTTCTGGGAATGGCTTTGAATTTTCTGGGAATGGCTTTGAATTAGGGGGAATGCGCAGCTTTATATATTTCGCGGCGAGAGGGGGTAGGGGGTAGGGGGCTGCTCCTGCATGGCCGATGGCTGCAATTCCACCGCGCGGGGCGAGAAAAGGGAAATTGTATATAAACCCCTCAACCCCCAGGTTTTGTTTTTTCTTCCTCCTTTTTTCTTCCTCCTCCTTCTTCTTTCTTCTTCTTCTTTCTTCCCTTGAGAAAACTTTTTTTTGAAATATTAATGGATTTTATTCATCTGGATATGATTTCATTTTTTATCTAAATATATTGGTTTATCTTTTATGGAAAAAAGGAAGCAGAGACTCTAGAAGTCACCAAATCTGAATTCTTATAATTTCATATCAAGACTTCATCCAATGATCCGAAAATCTATCCAAAGTTCTAATATGAGCTAAACCAGAAACAAGACGAGTCTTATCATAATTATTTGAAAATTGTTGAGGATTCCAATCCTAGCTTTTGTTAGTGGATTGATTGAAGTTTCTATCTTTCTATCAGATTTTCAACTTTTGTCCAGACTTAAGAGTTTCTGTCCAGACTTCTGCTCATCAGGAGCTTCTCAAAAAGCTCCTCTGTTCCGGAGATCATAGAGCTTCCGCTCGATTTCCCTTGGCGTGCGGTCCAATTTTCCCGCCACCTTGACCTTGGATGCCTGGTCCAAGTGATAAAAAAGCTCGACGAAATCGCCGTCCACCACGTTTTGAACCGGGTTATAGTACCCTCGGAACTTGAGGTGGTCTCTGCCGACGAGATTGAGTTTTCTGGCCGCCACCAGGTCAGTTTCGGGACTGAGGAACTCCCGCAAAAGTGTTTCTAGCCGAACCATCATCTTGGCCTCCTGCTCCGTGGCCATGGGGAGGAAAAGCCCCACCGTGCCCTGGAGACCTGTATACACCACGCTCTCCGTTCCTCCCTGGACAAACGAGCCTTTGCTGAAGGAGGTCGGGGTATCGTGGATATGGAATTCGGCCACTTTATCGAGCCGGGCCCGGGGCCCACCAAGGAATTCGTCTTGGAATTGGGAAAGCACGTTTTCGCCAAAGTCACGTGCGGCCGCCTCGGGGATCCGGCTCACACTAACGTTTCCAAACTTATCCCCCACCATCACCGTGCGGTTATCCAAAGAAGCCAATGCCGTGACTTGCCGAGGAATGGAGTCGGTGATAAGGGGGTGAAACCGGCCCGTTCCTGCATCCATGCGCATGTAACTGACCGACGCCTGCCCATCGCCCACCACCACAACATCTCCGCCCAAATATACCAAATGAGAGATTCGCCTTAAATGGTCGAACTTGGTGACGGATTTCTGAAGAAATTGTTTTTTTCCTAATTCGTACACCCGGATCCGCTGGTGCTGCGCCACAAGCATCCGGCCCCCGGAAAACCCGCTCATGGCCGTGACTATTCCGTCCACTTTGGTCTTGTGCATCAATTGCAACGTTTCATTGGCCACCCGGAACGTATAGAGGTGGTTTGCCGAGCTCGTGGCCGGCACAAGAGCCATATCGGTGCTGGTGGCCACGACCACGTGACCTTGGGTATCGGCAGCAATACAAGTGGCACACTCGTTATTTTGGAGCTCGATGCTTTGGATGACGTTTTGCTTGGTCTGGTCGATGACCTGCACGCAAGACGCCCAGCTCCCTTCTTTCCGAACGTATCCAAAGGCATCATAATATTCCAGATCCACTTGATCATTTGGCAGGTCCACTTCCTGTCCTGTGTATGGCAGGAGGGTCCCCGAATCGGCTTCGATCACCACCACCAATTTCTTAAGCCGGACCATTTTCTTGGGCAGGTACCGCAATTTCACGCGGGAAATCTGGAACTCGGAATTGACATCAAAACCACCTTCACCTCCCACGGTGAAAATGCTAAGCGTGCGGCCCTCAATTCCAACCACACTGTCGATGCCAATATCCTCGGAATAAAACGACAGCCCACAGGAAATGTTGCAGCCGATCAACGGAGATAAGCGCAAGTTGCCCGAACGGTCGAAAACGCCGATCCACGGCTTGGAAGAGATGGCCAAAACCCCAAGTTTCGCCGTATCGGGTAACTTGAACGGGCGAAGGTGCACGGGTTTCGCTCCCAAGTACTTCAGCCGAGTATCGGAGAGTTTCCCACTGATACCGTCCACAGCCACACGCACATAAACGCCGTTTTCCATGCCCATGTGGAGGAACAGATTGCTCATTAGAAGCGATTTGCAGCCAAACGAAAGCGCCTGGAGCGTCAAAACAGAAAAACAATTGTGGGGTGCTAATGACACCACCTGCACAGAGAGCGCGGTCGTGGCCACGGCTGCAAAAAAACTCTTCTTTTCGGAACTCACATCAAGAGCAATGGAACTGATGGACCCGTCGTCCACCTGCATGCGGTCCTGGTACTCGATCAATTGGTCGTCCTCGGGGTCGATTTCAAAATAACAAACTTCTCGATTTGAAAGTGCCACGAGCACCTGTTCGTTATTGGAACTGCAGTGGAGAATGGTGATTCCTGCAGGCGGGAACCAGTCGGAGTACGATACCATTTTGGCATCTCCATCGTCCAGAATAACGTGTCGAATGCTTCGGATACCATTGCGATGGATCTGTACGAGCGATGATTGGCCCGTTTGCTGGATCCCAAGGGTGTACTGGTTTTTCACCAACTCCGTCTGCGCCTCTTCCACCACCTCTCCAATCGAGAGCACCAGCGTGGTTTCGTCCCGTCCGGAAGACAATACCAAGTACTGATCCGTTGGGGAGTTTCGGTAAAGCTTGGTGGTGTATATAACACTGGGGGTCAGCGGTAACGCCGAAGAAACAAGCTGTGTGATTGGGTAACCATGGGTGAGTGTTTTGAGGTAAGAATGCGATGATAATGTCAGCAACGACGATACCGACTCGGGGTTTTTTTCATCCACGAGTTGTGCATCGTATAAAGGACCCAACGATTCCAAAATATCCACAAGGGCAAGGTTTTGAAGGCCAATGGGGTCGAAAAAACGGGTGTTTTCCGGGACATTTTCCGGGACGTTTTCCAGCGAAACCAAAGTGGTATCGTTTTCTTCACCCAACGATTCGAACTGATAAAATAACTTATCGTTTTGAAGAGTATTGGCATAGAGGAACCCCGATTTCAAGATTTCAAAGCTGGTGCAGGGGGGCAAGGAGTCGAAATAGGAAACCCGGAGCTGAACCCCGAGGCCAACACCAACGTCACGTGACGCCGTGAGTTTAAAAACGTCTCCCAATGAGCTCTGCAAAAGCACAAAAAAGTCGTTTTTCTTTAAGGTGTGCACGTGAGCAGCAGTGATGACCGTTTTTTCTGTTTCACGGCGAACGGGCAAAGAAACGTACACTGGGGCTGAATTTTCGGGTGCGGCCGAGGAATGTTTTGGATCATACACAAGAAACGAGTCACAACATATCAAAAGTCCGCCGAAATGGCCGGGCATGGCTACCAAAAATGAAGGCAGAAATGAATGAAGCGAAAGGGGTGCTTTGTGCAGGAAAAGGTGGTTTAAGCCATGGTCTAGAACATAATAGTTAAGGCTGGGGTTTTCGGGATCTTCAACTGTGACTTCAAGAGCAGCCCAAACGGAATTCTCATGGTTTTTATCCAAAGCCACCAAACTCAAAGTCCAAGTGTTTTTGGCCGTATGTTCCACCGGAGCATGCAGGAGCAGGTCGATATTATAGACCAATTTGGTTCGTTCCAAAGCAGATACCAAGACAAAACGGGTCTTTTCATTAACGGCCACATATGACAATGGGGAAAAACGGGACATTCCCGATTTGGATATGGGCACAAGGTCACGTGCTACAAACGTATGGCTTTCTTCTTCAAGTTCACATACCGAAAGGTTTCCCGAATCGGAAAGAACCACCAAGAAATCGGTATTGGAGCCCAGATGACGGGCCTTGGCCATCGCCGAAATATGAGCAAAGGCATTTTGTTTTGCCAAACGGTTTAATTTGCCCAGCTCAGTATCCGGTCGAAAGATTTCTAGCCCAGTACTGGAAGAAAGCACTATATGCAGCTCCTTGTTCTTGGCCGAGAACTGGCCCACCACGCTATAAAGCGAGAGGCTCGGGTTCTTAAGTGTGAGATGGTATAAAAAGGAGGGTACCATCAAGTCGGCTGGCATGATCTCCAGGTATGTCCAGCGATATCCAGGTATAATTTCCAGACTATATGATCCAGATTATAATTCCCAGACTATTATTTCCAGCTATGTCCAGACTAAAATATCCAGATTATAACTTTCCAGCTATTATTTCCAGCGATGTCCAGACTTTATGACCCAGACTTTATGATCCAGACTATAATTTCCAGATTATAATTTCCAGATTATGAGTTTCCAGACTAAAATGGCCCAGACTAATGATCCAGATTATAACTTTCCAGACTATGATGTCCAGACTAAAATGTCCAGCTATGATGTCGAGCTATGTCCAGATTATAATTTTCCAGACTATATGATCCAGACTATTATTTCCAGACTATGTGATCCAGACTATATGATCCAGCTATATGACCCAGACTATTGGTGTTAGTATAAAGACCAGCAGTGGAAGAAGCCAATAGTACTCAGTCAGTCGTCAGTACTAGTCAATGAAGTCAGTCACAATTACTTCAGTCAGTCAGTCAGTCTTGAGTCCTAGTTTCAGCACTAGTTTCAGTCAGTACTATTGGTCAGTCCCAGTGTTTTTGTTGAGTACTGGAATAAGACAGAATCAGTGGTCAGTCCCAGTGGTCAGTACTAATTTCTGTCAAACTAGTTTCGGTCAGTACTGGAATAAGTCAGTGTAGAAGACAGTACTGGTAAATGAAGTAGTCAGTACTAGTAGTCAGTCTTCAGTCAGTAGTTAGTACTAGAATGAGTCAGTACTAGTAGTCAGTACTAGAATGAGTCAGTCTTCAGTAGTAAGTCAGTCTCCAGTAGTAAGTCAGTACTAGTCAATGAAGAGTCAGTAGTCAGTAGCCAGTACTAGTAAATGGAGTCGTTAGGACTAGTAGTCAGTCTTTAGGAATGGTCAACACTGATGTAAGTCAGTACCAGTAGTCAGTCAGTCAGTAGTCAGTCAGTCAGTACTGGTTTGAGTCGGAACTAGTTTCTGGAAGAGTGGTCAGTACTGGTGAATGAAGTAGTCAGTACTAGTCGTCAGTCAGTCAGTCAGTCAGTCTTCAGTCAGTAGTCAGTCTTCAGTCAGTAGTCAGTCTTCAGTCAGTAGTCAGTACTAGTGAGTCAGTACTATTGAGTCAGTACTAGTAGTCAGTACTAGAATGAGTCAGTAGTAGAATGAGTCAGTACTATTAGTCAGTCTTCAGTCAGTTTAGCCAATGAAGAGTCAACAAGTCAATGAAGTAGCCAATGAAGTCAGTGTTAATTTCAGTCAGTACTGGTAGACAGTCTTCAGTTATTCTTGAACACTAGAGTTGGTCAGTAGAGTCAGAAGAGTCAATGAAGTAGTGAGTCAGTCCAGTAATTGACCGGTTCTTAAATCCTCGTGGGAATTGGAATAGTAGAAATGGTACCGTCAGCAGTCTCTCTAGTCTCTAGTCTCCCTTAGTCAGTCTAGTCTCCGTTAGTCAGTCTTCGTCAGTTTTTGTCAGTCTAGTCAGTCTTGGTAGTCAGTAGTCAGTAGACAGTAGACAGTAGTCAGTCTTGGTAGACAGTTGGTATTCCCTTCGTAGACAGTAGAAGGTTAGTAGTCAGTCTATAGCGAGTGGAAGACCGTTTGGTAGTCAGTAGTCAGTAGTCAGTTTTGGACAGTCTATAGTGAGGAAAAGACAGTTTAGTAGTCACGTAGTCAGTAGACACTGTTAGACACTAGACACTGTTAGACACTAGACACTAGACACTCTTGGACACTAGACACTTTTAGACACTAGACACTAGACACTCTTGGACACTAGACACTTTTAGACACTAGACACTGTTAGACACTAGACACTAGACACTGTTAGACACTAGACACTAGACACTGTTAGACACTAGACACTAGACACTGTTAGACACTAGACACTAGACACTGTTAGACACTAGACACTAGACACTGTTAGACACTAGACACTAGACACTGTTAGACACTAGACACTAGACACTGTTAGACACTAGACACTAGACACTGTTAGACACTAGACACTAGACACTGTTAGACACTAGACACTAGACACTGTTAGACACTAGACACTAGACACTGTTAGACACTAGACACTAGACACTGTTAGACACTAGACACTAGACACTGTTAGACACTAGACACTAGACACTGTTAGACACTAGACACTAGACACTGTTAGACACTAGACACTAGACACTGTTAGACACTAGACACTAGACACTGTTAGACACTAGACACTAGACACTGTTAGACACTAGACACTAGACACTGTTAGACACTAGACACTAGACACTGTTAGACACTAGACACTAGACACTGTTAGACACTAGACACTAGACACTGTTAGACACTAGACACTAGACACTGTTAGACACTAGACACTAGACACTCTTGGACACTAGACACTCTTAGACACTGTTAGACACTCTTTGTCTATCTTCTCTAGGAGTCAGTTTGTCACTCTCAGTGCTGGTGGAGTAATGCACTAGTCAGTAGTCAGTCTTGGTCAGTCTTGGTCACTCTCAGTAGTGATGACCGTTGGTTTCCTTGGTTTCCTTGGTTTCCTTGATATCCCGTTATTTACCGTTATTAACCGTTATTAACCGTTATTTACCGATGGTGTCCTGGTTTTATATGCAGATTGGACTTTGGAATCGGGCGGATGGGCGTTGACTGGCGTTGGGGTTGGCTTTGATTATGATTATGATTATGGAGAGTTGCGAAGAGCTCATGTACGCGGGGTGCTATATGCAGTACCGCTTGGTCAGTCAGGAAGCCCGGTGCACTGAGCACTAAACACTGATCGCTAGGGACGTAGTTTTTGGATCATTTTAGGTCAGTAGATTGAGAGAAGTAAATGGGGTTATTTAATGGGATCTATATTTTTTTCTCTTTTCGCTAGCTGTTATTCTCTTTTTTTGGCTCTGATTCTGGTAATCGGGCTATCTGCAGGAAAAGTGCGACTATCTGCAGTACGCCCTGCGTAGGTGCACCGCGGCCCCCAAGAAATCACCATGCGAACCCTCATCCGCCCTCACCACTTACTACTTACTACTCTACTCAACCATGGGAGCCAGGTATGTAAAGCACCACATCGACGAGGAGATCAAGCCTCTTTCCTAATCGGGTAATCGACGGTTTCCTAATCGGGCAATCACTGTTCCTAATCGGGTATTTACTGTTCCTAATCGGGCAATCCCTCTGTTCCCAATCGGGTATCCACCCAGTTCCTAGTTTCAGTGCTGTTCAGTGCTAGTCTTCAGTGCTAGTTCAGTGCTGGTTTTCAGTTCCAGTTGTCAGTCCTATTTTTGGTTTCAATTTCAGTTTTAGTGCTAGTTTGGGGGAGAAATGAGACAGGGTGGAGGAGTTTCTTTCTCCAAGGGCAAATCCAACATCCATGCCAAATCAAGTCCTCCGCCAAAACTTGCTACTACTCGATATTACAGCCAGTGCCTCCAGTTCCATCATCTCCACTATTACTAAAGTTTTACTCCAGTACTACAGTTCGACTACTGCTTCCAGTTAGTGGTACTATTAGTATTAGTGGCAGTGTTAGTACTACTACTACGACAGTTCTACTATTACAGAATTACGAATACTACAGTTCGACTACTACTACTATAGTACTATTACTACTACTACTACTACTACTACTACTACTACTACTACTACTGGTTTTGGTGCCACTACTACTGGTGTTAGTACTGGTATTAGTATTAGTATTAGTACTACTATACTGCTAGTGTTGGTGCTAGCATTACTGGTGTTAGTACTATTACTGCTAGTGTTAGTACTACTATTACTCCAGTACTACTACAACTATTACTACTGGTGTTAGTACTACTATTACTACTGCTGGTGTTGGTTATAGTGTTGGTACTAGTGTTAGTACTACTACTGCGGTTACCATTACTACTGGGGTTAGTACTACCAGTGCTACCGATATTACTGGTGTTAGTATGGTTCTGGTACTGGCTCTAGTACTACCAATAGTGGATCATTACTTACCACTGATACTAGTACTGATACTAGACTATCACTAGTGGATCATTACTTACCACTGATACTAGTACTGATACTAGACTATCACTAGTGTTAGCACTGGCGTGACTATTACTACTGAGTGATGGTGTGACTATTACTACTGAGTGCTGATGCTAGTGTTTACTAATAGTGAAAGTCCGACGTTACTGCTCCTATTACCATCAATAGCCAGTACAGTACTGCATAGTAGTGACTACTGACTACTGATACTGACTACTGACTACTAAATAAAACTCTAGTGTTTACTTGTTCTGATTAATATGGATTACTAACGACAGCTGCAAGGACCAGAAAAAAGCGTTGGCCATTTGTCTCCAGAGATCGCCGTGTGTGCTTCTTGAGCGAAATACGCCCAAAGAGTGTATGGAGAACCCTGAGCTTCGAAAGACGCTTCCCGAGTTGTGCCTGGCCAATTTCATTTCGTTTACCAAGTGTAAAAATGGGTTTTTTGATATGAGGAAGCGGATGAGAGGAAACGCGCCGTTGTCCACGGGAAAATACGACGATACGTACGAGAAGTTGTCCAGTGGAGACTTTGATCCTCGGGAGGAGATGAAAAAGTTGGACTTGTTGAATAAGAACTTGGCTCAGCAAAGAAAAGACCCAGACGAGTGAAAGTCACGTGAGACTCCAGAAAGAGATTAAGAGATTAAGAGATTAAGAGAAGAAGAGAAGAAGAGAAGAAAAAGAAGAAAGAGATTAAGAGAAGAAAGAGAAAGAGAAGAAAGAGATTAAGCGAATAAGAAATTCTTGATGAACGAAAGTCTCTCAAAATGTCTCTGGTTGTCTTTGGTGCAGGATGGAGTTTTCTACCTTAGATGCAGGAAAACCTACACACGAACAACTAAAACCAACAAAATCCCACACCAAGACAAAAGGACAAAAGGACTAAATTGGGAAGGGCCAAAAAAGAAAAGTATGGACATTTGGACCCTGGATTCCAATTTCCAAATTTCCAAATTTTCCAATGTTAGATCTACCGGGTCTTGCTTTAGCCATTGAAGTTTTCAGGCTAAATCTTCGAATTCCATCAGTTGTTTGTCCAGTCCCTGGGTCAAGAATCACATTGAGTAACACCGTGCAGAGAATTGGGAGTTTTCTGAATTTTTGAGTTTCTGAGTTTTGCACCCAATCAAGAATCCACAAATTAACTCCGAGATCCTCGGCTCAATTGGGAAATTGTTCCAGGTCTGTTTCAGTGGTTCAGTGGTTCAGTGGTTCAGTTTTTGGTGATCCTAAATTCCACGATTTGTCGACCCCGGTATGTACTATGCGTGGTTCGTGCACAGTAAGCCTTTGGTTTTAGGCGTGGTGTACGGGTGTTCCAACTTTCCGGCCACCTCTTCCACCGTATTCACGTTCCAAGGCAAATTCTGGTTGTTTCGAGATCTTTTTCTGAGTGTGTTTGATGGTCCCAGTTCAAAACCACCCGCAATTTGACTTGTAACTGGACAGTCTAGACAGACTGGACAGACTGGACAGAATGGACTGGACAGAATGGACTGGACAGACTAGACAGATTAGACAAAATAGTCTGGACAAACTGGACAAATTGGCCTGGACAAACTGGACTAGACAGAATTGACGAATCCATACTCTGAAGTCTCGTAATAAGTAAAAGGAATACCCTTTAATCCCGCCACTAAATTGTTATGAGCAATTCACTCAAACTGCTACTGCATATAGTAGCCCTGTTCATAATAGACATCATCACTGATCTTGGTTTTGCTCCTCAGTTCCTTTATGAGCCTCGCACGTTCAAGTAACTAAACTTTTTAAGGAGGTAAATGAGCTGCCATTGGGTCTGGAATGTTTCCTGATTATTGTAGTGTTGAACTCCACACTGTCCTGCACATAAGCAGGCGTAGTCGAATCTTCCTTCTTCCCAAAACCCTTCCTAACCCTTCCTAACCCTTCCTAACCCTTCCTAACCCTTCCTGATCTCTAGACAGTAGAACGAGAAAGTCTAGTACACCCTAAGAAAATGGAATTAGGCACCATCTGGTCTGGACCTGTATATAGACAGGTTTAACTTAAGGTCTTGTCCAGAGTAAAGTGCCAACTGATCCTCTGAAGTGTATCCTGAAACTCACTGTATCCTGAAACTCACTGTATCCTGAAACTCACTGTTTATAGGAATTGAAGGGAGTAGCCATAACCAGTCTGGATCAAAAGGCAGTCAATAGACAGTATGGATAAAAAGGCAGTCCATAACCAGTCTGGAGTCTAAAAACCGGGCTTCGATGGTCTTAAAAATAAGACCCCTTCTGGGAGTCTGTAGTAAGTATGTCACAGTCATGTGGCTGCTCTTTTATGTTTCGCCTTAGGTTCCTTTGGATCCCTTGCTAAATCAGTGCCTGATATGCAATATACGGAACATGCACTCAATGCAGATCACAAGAAGGAATGACTGTTTTGGCATGGAACTCCAGTACACCTAAGATTACACTGGGAAAGAGATATTCTCGTCGTCAGGTGACGTACAACATTCTCATTGTCGTACTATTCATCAACGTCATTAACACAGATTATTATCTTTATGGACAACAAGATGAAACTTAGGCTACTACGAATCTCGTGCCAGGAAAAAGTGTGGTAAGAGCAGGACAAACGAGTATTAGAGGATCAGTTGTATTTCAATTGGATTGACACTAATAAAAATGATATAAATCCAATAAATGGTATAATCCTAGAAACTTTCAAGTGAAAGGTAATAAATACTGACTAATCATTGGTATAAACTAATAAATAGTATAAACAAAAAATCCTAACAACTGGTAAATACTAGACTAATAATCAGTAGAAACTAGTAATTGGTAGAAACTAGTAATTGGTAGAAACTAATAAATACTAGACTAATAAAGACCAATAAATCCTAGAAACTGATAAAATTAGAAGCTAAAAATACTGACTAATAAATACTGACTAATAAACACTGACTAATAAACCTATAGTCCCATGATCCCAATGTGCTTACCCTGAACCATACCCTCGAGGAGCCTTGGCGGCGAGGTACCCACTGATCTATCCAGTCAGATTCACATTGCAAGATCATCATGCTGTTAGTTTGGATAAACACTTCCCAGGGCTGGCAGGTTGTGGGAAAGATGCTTTTAATTCACTGCTTAAGTAATCACCTCCTTGTACCACTCTCTTCTATCCTCTACTCACTAGTCACTTTTCTACTGCCCGTTTTAATTTTGAGTTCATTTAGTATCAACATTCAAATATTTTATAAGTCTTTTCTTCATTTTTTAGACAAATTTTATTTTTCTCACTCTTTCCTACTGTTTTTTGATGATATTTCATGCTACTACTAGAGAAAGGATGCCAATAGTAGATAAAAGAGGTCAAAATTATCGCTAATGTCCTAAAAAGAATAATAATTTTAAGGGGAAGAGAGACCAGATTAGCACCAAAACTCAAAACCATATACCTGGTCTCTGAATTCTAGTCAAGCTAGTGTTGTTTTGGGCATGCACTACATTTCATATAAAAAAAAGACCGGGATTTGCAAAAGGGGTGCAAAAAATGGCACCAAAAACGGAGATAAATCCTAAAAGCTCAAGAACTCAAAAACGTATTGGGCTTGGCGTGGATTATATTCGGATAAGACCATGTCATGATCCGATGTTATATACAGGAGATCCTTCTAGAAAGTAGTACACTATAGACAAGTCTATCGTTTGGAATTCCCCTAAAAACTAGGTTTTTTAGTACAGACTTTAGAAATCTTAGAAAATATTAAATACTCAACTAATCATTAGTATAGCTGAAAAAATACTAAAACTGATAAAACTGGAAACTGATAAAACTGGAAACTGATAAAATAGGTTGCTACTAAAAATAATACCATAAACTAATAACTGACAACACCCAAAATCACCACGTTCAAGTATTCTTAGGGTGTACTGGCTTTTCATAGGATTTGGACAAGTTGGCCTTTTTCGCCGAAAGCTCGCCAAAAACTTCCGTTGCTTCTTGCTGGATTATAGGGTCGTACAGAGGCCACGGTTCACGTACACTGACCAAAAACGAGCGGCGCCAGGCCGAAAAATGGTCTCCTCTGAAACGGAGTCCCACGAACGTTTTATCCACTCCAAGGCCTTGATCAATGGGAAATTGTACCGTATTTGCTGCGAACATGAGTTTCCCAAATTCTGTTCCCAAATTCTGTTCCCAAATTCTGTTCCCAAATTCTGTTTCCAAATTCTGTTCCCAAATTCTGTTCCCAAATTCTGTTCCCAAATTCTGTTCCCAAATTCCGTTCCCAAATTTCCCCTTCAGGCAATTTCCCCTTCAGGAAATTCGGGGTCGAAATTCTGCTCGTTGCTGGCACTGGGTGACGTGAAACTAGGTACTCTTTCTGGAGATGACTCTTGGCCGGTTTCCGATCCCGTCAAAGACTTCCTTTTGTGGAGCTCATTTTTGTCAAGCTCCTGGCCGATTTTGCAGTTAGTGATGTGTATTCTGATTAGCTGTGAAAATCATCAATGTTTATTTTTACGTGTCAGGAAATTAGACTATAATTGTACGAGTCTGTACATGAAAATCTCTAACTTTTATACATGAAAATCTCTAACTTCAAGAGTCTATTAGTGTGCGGTCCACAAATAGAACACTTGAACAAAATTGAAAA